>MJUU01037726.1:30785-46174 GCA_002080025.1 Modiolus philippinarum
AATTTTTTAGCTCTTACAATGTCCTAGTAAAAAGGGATTAAAAGGGCCAATTTTTATTTTCACTACTTTGTGTCCAGTTAATTAATGTGTCAAGGTCCTTATTGTGTCCAGCAAATTACTGTGTCCGCAGTCATTTTAGTTTACACTTGTTCAAATTTCAGTGGTCGACATGCTGCGGTCGTATCATGCTGCGCTCGGCGTAGCCCTTTATTTTTTTTTTGGTAACAGAAAACCAATCTAAAAAAACTTATAAATGATAATTGTGTTTTGATTGAACATGTTCAAAAAGATAAAAAAAGAAAATTTTGTTAAATTTAAGAAACACCATCCTGGCTCACAAGTCAGGGGTGGTGTTGTCTAATTTCCCCATGGACGTCTAGTATTTAGTTCTTGTTGGTTGTGCAACTTTTTCTGACAGAAAATTAGTATTTCCTTATTCTAGAGTTATTTTGCCTTATAGTGAATTTAAGGAAACAAGCTTTAATTATTCAAGATGTAATCTTAATTTGTTGGAAAGGTTTTCAGAGCTGTCAAAAGATAAAGTAAATTTAAGGTATTGGCCCACCCTTCGGCGAGCAAAAAAAAATCACGTTCCTTAGTCCATGAGACTTTTAAATGCACCAATGATGCTAAAAACTAATTGAAAAAATTCACCCCAAAGAGTACCATTCTGAATTTTCAACCCCCCCCCCCAATGAAACCACTTTCAAAATTTTGACCCCCTAAAATTTTCCAGCCCCCACCAGCTGATAAGTAATGACTGTTCCCTTAAGAGTAAAGTTTATCTTGTCGTAATCTGCAGTTCATGAGTTGGTCTGTGTTATAAACGATAACTTAATGCCATATAAATAACTCCTGTTTCCCGACACGGTATTTGTGGTTGAATGATGGTACAAAAATGTATTTCAGTCGCCAGGCTGTAATATCATATTAATCACTGGGAAATAACCTGCATAGAGTTGAAACATTCATGAAATAGCCATATTATTACAGTAGAACTTCGATAACATGATTCCTCATTAAAGACTGCTGTTCTGGGAACTGCTTTTGTGTGACTGGTTGAACACTTATCACTTACCTGTGTTGTAATGTAAGGTACCATATTTTTATTCAGAAAATTACACAACTGAACAACAGTGCCCCTGACCCTAGTGTTTATTGAGGATGCTAACTTTGATGGCTTGAACACTATGGATGCCTTGCCACTTATCATTGTCCCTTTATTGAAGTTTAAATGAAGTTTGACCTTGATTACTTGAATACCCTTCTAGCTTGAATTGTTTTCATTGGTCCCTTGGGTATCAAGCCATCACAAAGTTCGACTGTATTGTATGCCACTCACTGTCTAATCAATCTTTTCTTATCCTTTTTTATGTACATGTGTAGCCTTGTGGACCTGTGATTTTATTTAAAATACATCTTAATTTTGTGCTTGAAATTTTTACAGAGGAAGTTCCAGATTTCTGTAAAGCAAACCCAACTGCTGTCATTCACAGCCTATCCAACTGTGCTGAATTTTTTAATTGTTCTGATGGAAACAAAGCTCATGAATGTCAGTATCCAGATCTCTTCTCCAAAACTACACACAGATGTGAAAATTTTACTGGTGTTCAGTGTGACAACAGAACCATACCACAAGCACCTTGTAAGTATTTGATTGATAAAGCTGGGTGTGATATACATTCATTGATTCTTTAGCATACATGTATAATGCTTTATTTTTGGCTTGAATTATTCTCCTGTTACATGCATAGCTAGTTGAAAAAAATGACAAAGCATAATATTTTAAGGCTGTTAATTTACCGTATTTCTGTCAATACATTGTATAAAATGCAGGATTTTAAAGAAATTGTTGTCCTCATGAAGAGGGGTCTGGTTATATTCCAGAGGAGATAAGGAGAATTTTCACGGTGTACAGACATCCAGATTTTCTCTGTCAACCTAGAAAAGGTTCAGCTGAGTTCAAGTTCGAGTTAATTATGGAAAGCGGGAATCAATATTTGATTTCACTACTCGCAGCATGAGGTTTATTGGGGTACAGTGATAAACAGCTATTCTGTGTATTGGATGTCTCCATATTTGTTTACTGTTGACCCGGATGTTTTGGATTCATTAAAGTGATTGCGTATATCACCCTCTAAGGAAAAAATGGATTGTTGTTATTCGAACAGGAAGCCGCTTACGGTAAAGAGAATAATGAGTCAGAATCCCAGACTAGATTTCTGTGAGCTGATTGTGTCTAAAAATAGCATAAATTATGAATTTTGTAGTTAATTTTATCAACTAATTAAATCTAATTACTGGCAATTAGGTGGATTTTACATTTTACAGATACAGATTTTGCACCTCTCTTCGGAATCCGTTAATATTTCTATCATTTTGATATTTTGGGTAATTGTGCACGATGGCTTTCTTAACTCAAAGATCTCACATTTTAGGGTTTGTAGTGGAGATTTTTCTATAAATGTGAAAGATTTCCTCTAGAATAGAAGCTATGGTGAAAATCATAACAAAATAACCCCAAAATCACCTAAGAAAACTCGCACACTAACGACTGCCGTTCTGCCACGTTTTATACATACGAACTAAATTTTTTCACAGGTTTTTAAGCTGAAAAATGGGTGCAATTTAAATTCAATGGAAAACGGTATGCCTGTTAAAAGTTGACTTGATCAAATTGGTCTTAAAAAAACTATGTATCAAAATGAACTATGACCCCATGCCAAAAAACATTCCTTTACCTTAATATTGGCCTCCTTGCTTTTCTAAAAGGTACTGTGATCACATAGGGAACCTTTCTATAGCCTTATCTTTATGAAATTCTGTTTAAGATTTCAAAAAAATTATGGCTGTAGAGAAAACTTTAGAAAAGAAGAAAATAGCATAATCAGTATACTCATGTTGTTTAAGATAGCTCTGAAACCATCACACATTACACATTGTTACATACTGTTTAATTTTTGGCAAAATTGAGAGGTGTGAATTAGATGAAATACTCACTATGTGTAAAAGATGGAATTCATATTTTTAGACTTTTCTTGATTTTTGTCATACATGTACAATAATGATATAATTACAAGAATTAACATGTGATAGCAGTATAAGGACAGTAAACTCAATAAATAAACATATATGTATTTTACCTTTTACAGGTGAATATAAACAGAACTTATGTAAAGGTACAGGATGTAAGCCTTGTCCACAAAGGTTACCAAGCTGTATTGGAAAACCAGATGGAAACCAGCCGTTTCCTGGCAAATTGTGGATGGAAGACTATATCAAATGTTACAAAAATAGGACAATGAAAGTAGAAAAATGTCCTTCAGGACAATATTTTCATCCTAAAGATCTTAAGTGTAAAACACCTGTTGATAAAGGTAAGCAAAGTTTGAATTTATTGTAGAAAATGAGGAGATGATTACTAAAATACAAGTACTTGTATTTAATGTACATGTAACTAAGGGATCAATACTCAAACCCATAAATTCACTATGAGTACATTCTATGCAAATAAAATCAGTACATCCTCTTCAAAAAACCTTTAAACTGAACAAAAATTAATTCAGTCATTTTCAGGTTGGACAGATTTTTAGCTCACCTGGTTAATGCCAGGGTGAGCTTTTGTCATCACTTTGCGTCCATCTGTCCATTGTCCATTCGACATAAATTTTTCATTCAATTATTCTGCTCTGAACCTACTGAGCAAATTGGTACCAAACTAGGTCACAATAGTCTTTAGGTGGTCCCCTGTAAAAAGTGTTTTTCAGTTCCATGCTATATCCAAGATGGTTGCCAGCAGGAACATGATTTTAACATTGGACCCTGTAGAAAACACATTCAAAGATCTTCTTCTCTGAAACTGCCTACCCAATTGAAACCAAACTTGGTCACAATAGTCCTTAGGTGGTCCCCTCCAAAAATGTGTTTTTTTTAAAGGTCCACGCTACAATCAAGATGGCTGCTAATGGGGAACATAGCACTGACATTGGACCCAGTATGAAAGCACATTCAATGATCTTCTCCTCTGAAACTGCTGGCCAGTTGGAACCTAAGTTGGCCACAATAGTCCTTGAGTGGTTCAGGTCCAAGCTATATCTAACATGGTTGTCAACAGGGAACAAAGTTTTAACTTTGGACCTTATGGGAAAACACATTCAAGTATCTTCTCCACTGAAACTTCTCAGCCAATGGAACCAAGCTTGGTCACAATAGTCTTTATGTGGTGCCCTGCAAAGAAAAATGTTTTAAGGTTCACACTTATCGAAGATGGCTGCCAGCAGGGAACATAGTTTAACATTGGACCTTATGGGAAACACTAATTGATGTCTTCTCCCCTTAAACTACTTATCATATTTGAACTTTAGTTTTAACTATGGTATCTTGAACATTAAATATATATGTTAGTCAAGGGCCAGGTGAGTGATACAGGCTTTCTAATGATATGATTGCATACTTTTTACATTTTTTCATATTTTTATCATCATGGTATTTATAAAGATTTGAAACATATCAAAACAATTTGTACAATATTTATTACAGTTGATGTACCAGACTATTGTAAAGCACATCCTAAAGCAATCTTACCAGATCCTGATAACTGTGCTCACTACTTTAACTGTTCTAATCCCACTTCTGCCACCATAACCAGAGCTGCTGTAACACCAGGAAACTACAGGAAGGAATGTCATTATCCAGATTTATATGATGACAGTATTAAACAGTGTAATAATTTTGAAATGGTCAAGTGTGACAAGAAACCAGAACCTCAGGCACCATGTAAGTTTAGAAGTTTGAAATCATGTGATCCTATATATTAATATTGAAAGATGAAAAGACCATTAATTCATTAGTATTCAGAAGTACTGCTATGTTTGTGATATATGATAATGCATAAAACTCATTGTAAAAGGCCTCATGGTGACTTCAAGATGAAGAATGACAATAAAAAGCATTGATTTATTGTTTTCCATTTATTTGTAGAGACTTTGTACTCCATATCCTTTCATTGTTTATAAAGAGAAACATTTCCAATTTGTTCCTTAATTACTACAAAACACGTATGTTCATGACTTTTTGTTCTGATGTCATACAAGAATGTTGTTCTATTTGCTTAATTTTGCTGTGTATTTTTGTCTGGCCCACGACAAAAATCGCGGAAAGTGAGACATATGCGTACAAAGTATGATGGTGGAGGCGGCGTAAACTTTCATGTTAAGTTTTGTGATTAGGTCATTTTCTCACTAACTATAAATGGTAGGTCAATGATATTTGTTATATAGTTTGGTTTTGAGTAGTACATGACAGTCTGCTATATGGTTTTTGTCTGTGACCTCAATTTCATGGCCCAATGACGTGTTAAGTTTTTGTGCTTAGTTTAGTTTCTCACTAACTATAAGTGTTAGGTCAATGATATTTGGTTTACAGGTTGGTCTTAGGTAGTACATGACAGGTACATGACAGTCTGTCATATGGCTTTTGTCCTTGACCTCAATTTCATGGTCTAGTGAGCATGTTAAGTTTTTGTGATTAGGTCATTTTCTCAGTGATACTATAAGTGGTAGGTTAATGATATTTGGTATATAGGTTGGTCTTGAATAGTATATGACAGTCTGCTATATGGCTTTTGTCTGTGACCTCAATTTCATGGTCTAATGGACATGTTAAGTTTTTGTGCTTAGTTTAGTTTCTCAGTAACTATAAGTGGTAGGTCAATGATATATGGTATGGAGGTTGGTCTTAGATAGTACATGACAGTCTGCTATATGGCTTTTGTCTGTGACCTCAATTTCATGGTCTAATTGACATGTTAAGTTTTTGTGCTTAGTTTAGTTTCTCAGTAACTATAAGTGGTAGGTCAATGATATATGGTATGGAGGTTGGTCTTAGATAGTACATGACAGTCTGCTATATGGCTTTTGTCCTTGACCTCAATTTCACGGTCTAGTGAGCATGTTAAGTTTTTGTGATTAGGTCATTTTTTCAGTAATTATAAGTGGTAGGTCAATGATATTTGGTATATATGTTGGTCTTGAGTAGTACATGACAGTCTTCCATATGGTTTTTGTCTGTGACCCTCAATTTCACGGTCCAATGAACATGTTAAGTTTTTGTGCTTAGTTTAATTTCTCAGTAACTACAAGTGGTAGGTCAATGATATTTGGTATGTAGGTTTGTCTTTAATAGTACATGACAGTCTGTCATATGGCTTTTGTCCTTGATTCAATTTTGTCTTAGATAGTACATGACAGTCTGTCATATGGCTTTTGTCCTTGATTCAATTCAATTCTAGTGAGCAAGTTTTTGTGATCAGGTCATTTTCTCAGTAATTATAAGTGGTAGGTCAATGATATTTTGTATATATGTTGATCTTGGGTAGTACATGACAGTCTACTATATGGCTTTTGTCTGTGACCTAAATTTCACGGTCCAGTGATCATGTTAAGTTTCCCAGTATCTATTAATGTAAGGTCAATAATATTTGGTATTTGGGTTTGTCTTAAATGGAACATGACAGCCTCCTGTTTGGCTTTAGCCCTTGACCTCGTTTTCACGGTCTAATGAACATGTTTTGTTTTTCAGTATCTATCAGTGGTCACTGATATTTTTGTGTTTGGTGGTTCATGACAGTCTGCTCTTGCTTTTGTCACTTACCCTAATTTCACAGTCTAGTGAATATGTTTAGTTTTCTGATTTAGTCAGTTTGAGAATTAACCTCAATTTTACGACCATGAAGAGACGGGCGAGACATCAATTTGGGTCCACGCTTGTTAGGGATTTTGCTCAATTCACATTTACTCCACTTTCTTATTTTTCCAACAATATTTACTTTGTTAAAAAAATGCCTGTCCTAAGTCAGGAAATTTATTAAGCCTTTGTGTGTCTTGTCTTTTTTCTAGTTCGTTTACTTTATGTCTATAGGAGTCTGGGATGATGTTTATTTCATTGAACTTGATTACTCTTTATTCAGGGGCCGACTCTGACCTGCCATTGGGTGTGGGGTTTTCTCACTGTTCATTGAAGATCTTATGGTGGCTTTGAGTTGTTGTTGCTCCCCTTTGGGTCGTTGTCTCTTTGACATATTCCCCGTTTCCCTTCTTTTTTCTACATATTTGTCATGGTGTAAAATTACATTTTCAACATCTTCAGCATATTTATATTTCTGAAAGATAGATGCAATTTTTCAGACACATACTTCATGTTTGTTCTTTTACATCAGCTAGTCAATCAATTAATCAATCAATTAGTCAATCAATCAATCAATCTATATTTTTCTAGGTGAATATCAACAGAATTTATGCCAAGCTATGAACAAGTCATGTCAATCCTGTCCTGACAGACTACCATCCTGTGTAGGGAAATCTGATGGATTAAATCCTGTACCGACCAAGATGTGGCAAGCTGATTACATCAAGTGTTACAAAAATAGAACCATGGACATTACAAAATGTCCGACTGGGGAGTACTTCAATCCTAGACTGGATAAGTGTATGAAAAAAGTGGAACCAGGTCAGTTGTCACTAGTTTCATGAGAATATATAAGTTTTAAAGAAACCACTTTCATAGTTGTTGCTTTGTTGTTCTACATAAGTTTCTGTTGGTATTTAATTTGCATCAAATATAAGCTTTTGAATATACTCACATATTGATTAATTCTCTTTTCTCAGTGATAACTAAAGCTATTGTGCAATTTTTCTCTGTTTGATAATGAGTATTGGTTAGCTCATTCTTATGCTATATATGTGTGCGAATTACCGTATAGCGGGTTATTTCCGCGGGGTGCTAATTTTGGCGTATTTTAGCGGTCCAGCTTAAATCGCCAAAATAAATTCCGCCAAATTTTATTCTACATTTTAGACATTTAAACAAGTATATGAAATTTCAAACATAATTTTTTAATTATTACCTTTGGAAATTAACTAATATTCTTCATAACGGCTTGGATATCTAGATGTGTAATTGTGCATGTCTAAAGTTTGTTTTCAGGTCAAGCTGTGTATGTGACGAATATAGGAACTAATATAAATTACATGTAATTTACTAAATAATTGATAAATGGCAATAAAATCAAAGGATAATTATCATTCTTTTCTTTAATATGTCATGTTGATCCACACTTATTTATAAACGGAAACTCGCCTCTTCTTAGTAACAAGAAAATATTTCATTACGTATTTCATCGCGAAAATAAAAACCGCCAAAATTTTTCGTATACATTTTCTCTTTAAAACCGCCAAATTTTACACCCGTCAAAATAACCTGCTATACAGTAACTGAAATGTTGATTGTTGAACTTGAAGAATAGTCGGGAGGCATATTGTTTTACTAATGTCCATCCATTTATATGTCTGTCCACCTTTATGTTGTTCCACAGTGGCATAAAAAAACTGGTATTAATGCTATCTTCTAGTTAAATTGAAATCAACCCAAAAATATGGCTCCAGATTTTGAAATTACTGAGCGGAAAAACAAGTGTCCATCTGAAAAAATTATTCCAGATCAGAGAATCCTAATCGCAGTTCTGTCATTTTTGTCTCTCCAGCGATGAAAGTCGCTGAAAGCAAGACATAGGTATTACTTTCGGGCGGCGGCTATAGTGGCATTGTAAATTGTTCTAAAACCTTAATAAGTTTTTAACTGTAATACATACACAGATCATCTTTGGTCCACAGATACCTTAAGTAATGGGCTTTCCAGCATCACATGTTTCAGATGACAGTGACCTTGTCTTTATGGTCCATTGACTCCATGAAAATTGCGACATACATTTCTAGTTTAACATTCAAGTCCTTTTCTCTCTATTTGTAATGCATAGATCCATTATATTTAGTGTATTGATGCAACTTAGTGGGTTTCATGCCAGTCTGCCTCTTGTCAAGTGACATTGGCCTCATTTGAACAGTTCAGTAACTTTGTAAATATTGCGACATAGTTTTACATTCAAGTCAATTTCTGAATCATTGTAATGTATAGAGATAATATATTTGGCTTTATCTTAATGAGTACATGCCAGTCTGACACCTGTCATGTTACCTTGACCTCAATTTCATGGTTCAATGACTTTGTTATTATTTTTACATTCATGTCCATTTCTCAGCAATTAAGGAACCTAGACTCTCCACATTAGGTCTCTTGTTACATATTAATGGGTATATGCCAGTCTGACACTTGTCAAGTAACCTTGACCCTAATTTCATGGTCCAGTGACTTTGTTAATTTGTTCATTGATGTCCATTTCTCAGCAATTAAAGAACCTACACTCTCCATATTAGGGTTATTGTTACATATTAAAGGATAAATGCAAGTCTGACACCTGTCAAGTAACCTTGACCTTAATTTCATGGTCCAGTGACTTTGTTAATTTTTACATTGATGTCCATTTCTCAGCAATTAAAGAACCTAGACTCTCCATATTAGGTTTATTAAAAAATTGAATCAGGCATTAATTTTTTTAACCTTTTCTCTGCCATGATTACAGATCCTTCTAACCGTGCCAAGTTTTATAATGTTATCTTTTATAATTACAGTTGACATCCCAGATTACTGTAAAGTGCATCCAGCAGCCATGATTCCAGATCCTACCAACTGTGCCAAGTTCTATAACTGTTCACAAAACATGGCTACAAAAACTGCAGTCATGTCAGAATGTAAATATCCCGACTTATTCTCTACTGTTTCCAATAAATGTGAGAGGTTCCAAAATGTATCATGTCAAACCAGGAAAGAGCCACAAGCACCTTGTAAGTATCTGATCATATGTTACAGTCTCTCTCAACACCGAGTATTTTCCTGGTGGGACACTGCTAAACACCGATTTTCACCGAAAAATACTTGGTGTTTCCTTGGAGTAATCACACGGAGTAGCGTGTCGTTTATTGCTCTGAAAACGAAAATCCTCCCAACACCGCGAAATTTATTACCTGTGTTCCTTTGATCTTTTGCCGTAATCACAGACAATAATTAGCAAGTCATTGACATTTCATCAATCAAGTTTTAATAAAAATTAAAAGTAAAAAATAAATTTGTTTTTGAAAAAAATCGGCATGAAAATCCCGGTAGATTCTACTGACAATAAACATATTTTGGTAAATAAAATTTCTGCTTGTTTGTACCAAAGAAATGGTCTAAAAAGTTATAAAAAATAAAGAAAACATATAAAATAAAAAAGATTCATTATTTGGTTAAAAAAAATTGTGTAAATTTGCAAATTTATTTTGTCACAGATTCTATTTTAAGATGTTTACCTGTCGGTGATGCTTGATTCACTTTCAACTAGGATTTCCAGAAAATCTTGAAAGCTTCATGTATGAAAGGAATGAAGGAATACGAAGAATGTTCTTTAGAAGGACTCGCACTAAATCTTTAATAATTTTTTTTTAAAGGTTTAAAGTTTTAAACACATTCTGTAAAATGTTTTAATCCATAGTCCAGACCGGAATGTTTTTCAAGTAAAACAAGTGGTAACCTCATGTTTCACATGTTGGAAGAGACGTTCATTTTTATGCAGCAATACAAATAAATTACTTCTTTAAATGTTTTGACACCATCAGTTATCAAAATATTACTCCTTAAAATGTATTTTCAAGAAAATAATTTGTCAATAACACTGAGCATGTTGAAATTTCCATTACAGCAACAAATATTGACTTTCAACATGTCAATCATTGAATTTTGACAATCGGACAGGTAATTAACATGCATAAGTTTTATTGCCCTTAACAGCAATAAAACCCACGGTGTTGAGATTAGAGTTTGGGAGGGATCTTGGAGATGTATCTGAAATTAACCGTGTCACACAATGTTATACCAAAATCGGTGGTAAGAGGTAGAGAATCAATTCGTGTTGAGCTAACTGTAAGTTTTTCTTGATGTGTCAGATTTACTTGTGTCCACTTAAGAATATATACATGTAATGGTATCCCAATGTGTTGTAAAAATCAAATAAATCAGTCTAAAGTTTGTACACTATTTCAAGCACTTAGGATGAATGTTGTATTGCATTTGAATTTGGTTTTTTAAGCAGTAGTTCTTTAGTTTCTTAATTGAATATTAAGTAACTTATCCAGTATGTCAGACTTCAATGGAAAATTTGCCAATTGGAAAAACTACTACTGTAAATGTTATTCTTTTTGAGTAATAAATACATATCTAGTAATGCAGGAGGGCTTTCCATCAACTAGTGGAAGTCTGAAACTTTTGATATTATCATTCATGTATATTCTAATGAAATGTTTTTCAGGTGAATATGACCAGAATTTATGTAAGCCTGGTGACATGAACTGTGAATCGTGTCCTAAACGTCTGCCAAGTTGTAGAGGTTTACCTGATGGAGATGAAGCTGTCCAATTAGCTTTGTGGACAGATCTGTATGTTACCTGTCTACTGAACAGAACCATTGCTGTCCGTCACTGTCCTGTTGGTCAGGTGTTTGATCCTAAACAGTTACATTGTGACAGCAAAATACCAAAAGGTATGTTAAAAAAGATTTGAAATCATGGTTCTTGTACAAATTTTTTTCTCTCTTGGATGTATTGTTTTTGGCATTATCATACCCCCTGCTTTAGCAGGCAGTATATAGCAATCATGTTGTCCTTTGGTTTGTCCATCCGTCCACCACAGGGTACACACTTTGTGGCGACAACTCCTAGGTCACTTTGTTAAATTTACTGAAATTTTCACAGAATGTTCATATGAAAAAGAAAAGAAATGGGGTAAATTTCAAGGAGACAACAGTCTATCTCCATGTTAAAAAGACCCAAAACAAAGCATCTAGGGGTCACCATACTGTCTTCAACACAGTGAGGAGCCTCACACCATATAGCAAGCCCTAAATGCCCCCCCCTCCCCCCAATGGAAACAAATCACATCCAGTAACCTGAATATCAAGAAACTAAAATTTTATAAAAAGACAAGGACAAGTTCCTGACTTGGGACAGGCCCAAAAAATGAGGTGGGGTTTAATTTGTTTTCTTATATCCAAATCCTCCTCTATATTGTCATCGTGCGCCATCTATTTAATAATTTGATATTATATTTTTTGTTGATTTTTATGCCCCAGCCTCTAGGCGGCCGGGGGCATTAAGGTTTACCCTGATCCGACCATCCGTATGTAGGTCCGTATGTATGTACGTCTGTACGTCCATCTTTTTGGTTTCTGGATGATAACTTGAGTATCTTGCATTGGATCAAAACCAAACTTGGTCACATGCTTACTTATCACCCAAGACAGAACCCTATTGATTTCCAGGTTGGTACTTCCAAAGTCAGGGTCACAGTTGCTAAAAATAGACTAAAATTTCAATAAAATTTTGGTTTTCGGATGATAACTTGAGTATACTACATAGGATCAAAACCAAACTTGGTCATGTGCTTACTTATCACCTAATACAGAACCCTATCGATTTCCGGGTTGGTACCCCCAAGGTCAAGGTCACAGTTGCTAAAAATAGACTAAAATTTCAATAAAATTTTGGTTTCAGGATAATAACTTGAGTATACATGTACTACATTGGATCAAAACCAAACTTGGTCACATGTTTACTTATTACAGAAGACAGAACCCTATTGATTTCCGGATTGGTACCCCCAAGGTCAAGGTCACAGTTGCTAAAAATATACTAAAATTTCAATGAAATTTTGGTTTCCTGGTGATAACTTGAGTATACTACATTGGATCAAAACCAAACTTGGTCACATGCTTACTTATCACCTAAGACAGAACCCAATCAATTTTGGGGTTGGTACCCCCAAGGTCAAGGTCACAGTTGCTAAAAATACACTTAAATTTCAATAAAATTTTGGTTTCCTGATGATAACTTGAGTATACTACATCGGATCGAAACCAAACTTGGTCATGTGCTTGCTTATCACCCAATACAGAAGCCTACTGATTTCTGGGATGGTACCACCAAGGTCAAGTTTACAGTTGCTAAGAATAGACTAAAATTTCAATAAAATTTTGGTTTCCGGATGATAACTTGAGTATCCTGCATCTGAACAAAACCAAACTTGGTCACTTGCTTACTTATCATAAAAGACATAATCCCATAGATTTTAGGGTTGATACCCCCAAGGTCAAGGTCACAGTTGCGAAAAATAGATTAGTATTACATATAAGACTGTTTCTCAGATTATTTGTTGGAACTACATATTATATCTAAACCAAACCAGTTCCAGTGCCTATTTATCACAGGAGAAAGATCCTTTTTTATAATTATTTGATATATATATTGTACATAGTTATGCCTTTAATAATTTTATGGGTTTCGATTGCAAGATGGAGGGGGCATCCGTGTCCCATGGACACATTCTTCCATTTTTTTGGGGAGGTTTATTTCTGGAATCAAATGGGGGAGCGGGGGTAGCGGGATGGGGTATATATTTTAGTGAGTTTTGCTCTCATTTTTCTAGTTATTGAATATGAATCAGCATGATGCCATATAAATATCTGTGAAATAATTTTAAGATAGGACTGTTGATAAATACATTTTCAATACCATGATGTATGGGGTCTGATATATTTGAAGCATTCCTGAAACTCCGAATTGTGTCTAATAAAGGTTTATCAATGTGATTGTATATTGTTGTTTGGATTTATTTTGAATACATATTGCAACACAAATTATAAGAGTAATGAATGGGGTCATTTCAAGTTGATCACCATTCAATTACTGCTGCTTGTTTGCTTATTTTTCCATATATAATTGTACATGTACCTTTTCCAAATTAGGACAAAAATACATGGTAAGAATTTCATTATTATTATAAGAGATTGATTGTGAATTCCAGTTATATGATACAGGATAGAGGTGAAGATCATTTAAGACATATTTTGGTTGTTTTTCAGCAAACATAGACTTGTTGTGTCAGGCAAACCCAACATCTATTGTACCAAATCTAGATACCTGTGGTCAGATATTAGGCAGTGTATAAATTTTTCCTTGATATTTTTCAGCAAACATAGACTTGTTCTGTCGGGCTGACCCAACATCTATTGTACCACATCCAGATACATGTAGTCAGATTGGCATTATATATCAGGCAATGTATTAATTTTCCTTTGATATTTTTCAGCAAACATAGACTCGTTCTGTCAGGCCAACCCAACATCTATTGTACCACATCCAGATACCTGTGGTCAGTATTACAACTGTTCAGCCATGTCTAAATATGGCCACCATCTACAGGAATGTCACTACCCAGATCTGTTTGATGAAGCCAGTCTGATGTGTAAAGATTTTGAACAAGTGAAGTGTAACAAGACAAAACATGAACCAGAGGCTCCATGTAGGTGTATAGAAACTTCATTTGTAAGAGATTTAATCATATAATGGTCTATGCATAAGTGATCTGATGTTGTTATTGAATCACCCAAAGTTTTTGAGATGATGTATAACATTTAGTTTTTTTATAACATAAACAGGAATCTTTGGATTAAGGGGCCTGGAAACAAGAGTTTAGATCCATTTTAGATAAAAACATGTTGTAAATTTTTATTTTTGTTATTTTTCAATTTTATCTATGATATATACATGATATATGACCATGTGACATTTATAGAGTCTTTAGGATGATATTATGACTGATGGCTAATGAAGGATGTGATATTTAAAATAACATGCAATGATGTTTTTGTCATTTACTATAAAAGAAATGTTCAGCTGAAATTTATTCTTCAGACTTATAAAATGAAATATTAGTATTGTTTTATTATAATTTATTTGATATGACAATGTCTGGTGCTATTTTTATTGTTTTGGTGGAAATACATCAAATTTGCATATAATAAACATGCAAATTAGTGATGGAAAGGCATGTGATAATAACTGAAAGCAGTTGCCTTTAATTATTGAAATAACTGAGCATTTTCATCATTTGAATATTTCAATTTTTCCATGTAAGTTTTCCATCAGAATCCATTATCATCAAAACATAAACACTGAATGTAAATTAGGAACATCACTGCTACGATGTCATCTAAATATGTGCATGATGGGCGTTGATATGTATGGACAAATTTTACAGTTATTGCATAAGCAAAAGTCAATGTTTTCTGAACAAATATGTGATAAAAACAATATATTCTGTTAAATAACTCAAGAATAAAACTATAACTAACCCTTTGTTTTTTTTATATATTTGTACATTAAGGTGAATATCTCCAGAACAAGTGTAACAGCTCAGATCCTAATTGTCTCCCCTGTCCCAAACGTCTACCTTCCTGTGTTGGTCATCCAGATGGAGACAATCCATTCCCAAATAAACTGTGGTTAGCAGATTATATCACTTGTTACAAGAACAGAACTCTGAATGTTACACATTGTAACCATGGTTACTTCAATCCCAGGACAGGAAAATGTCAAGATGATGTTCCCAAAGGTATGTTTATAACA
>MJUU01037726.1:49958-67040 GCA_002080025.1 Modiolus philippinarum
CCGCTGCGAAGTTTTTAAGTATCCTGCTGGTATATAACGATAGACATGGTTTGTGTTACTATTATCTCCCTTGATAAATGAAGTTAATATTCAAAATTGAGTTATCTCCCTCTCATGCAACAAATTCTTGGAGATGAATTTGATATTGTTTGAGAAATTTTATTATCAGAGAACTGATCACATGACCCACTGTATTTTTAGAGATTGACTAGAAAACAGTAAATCAAAAAGTTATATAGCATGTTACTATAAATAGTAATGCATATGACAAGTTGCTATGAATGTTGTTTGATTCATTTTGATGTATTTTTAAAGAGTTAATTACATATTTTACGAAATGATATACAGTAAATGAACATGAGACCATAACACGTATGTTAACTCCAACTGCAATAATTTAATGAGCTGTATGGCCATTTCAGAAATTAATTCCTCATCAGCAGCACTAGAACCCAAACATTGGAAATCCATAATTGCAAAAAATTTTTAAAATACATTTAACATTTGTAGTCTGTGAATGAGGTCGATACGATGTTATATTGACCTGAAAAAACATATCGACCTCGGATTTCATCCTCTGTCAATATGCTTTTCCCAGGTTGATATAACATGGTATCTACCTCATACACAGACTGTAATTGTATAGTATTAAATCTTTATTTGTTAGTCAATTTCTAGATTTTGATGATACTTCAGTATTATCCACTAAGCAGTTTTATGATTTGATGTACATTGTAGACTTGAGCTACTCTGTGTTGAGTTTTTTTGTTTAAATCCATTTCTCTGTAAAAAGTGTTACAGTTTTAAAAAGTGATCAATAAAAATGTTGTTGACAGTTATCAAGGTAGTTTGGCACTTTGACCCATTGTACTTTTGTGAAACTGGTCCAGCTTTTAACTCAAGTAAACATTTGTCTCTCCTCTAGTGTAAGATGCTGGAGGTGACAGAGAAGGTGGAAGCATAACTTTACTTCATTCAATGTACATGTATATCAATTGATGTAGTAATAAAATATTTGCTCCTGTTGTAGTCTGAATCAAAGACTTTCTGATGGAAATAAAGTCATATAACATTCACATCAATTTACCTTGACCTATTGCCATCACTTGGTGTCCCTAAATGTCCGTTCATTGTCTGTCATCTGTCGTAAACTTTTAAAAAAATCTTCTCTGAAACCACTGGGCCATTGTTAATCAAACTTGGTCTGAATCATTACCAGGGCATCTCTATTCAAAATTATGTCCAAGGAGTCTGGAGACCCTACAACATGGCTGTGGTTACTAAAAATAGAACATAAGGTAAATTGCTATTTTCGGCAAATAACTCAAAAATCATTGCAGATATCAAAATTCTGATGTAGTAAAAGATGGCCGCCATCGGGGAACATTGTTTAACATTGGAACCTATGGGAAAACACATTCAAAGATCTTCTCCTCTAAGACTACTTGGATATTTGGAACCATACTTGTTCACAACTGTCCTTAGTTGGTCCCCTTGAAATATCTGTCCAGCAAGTCCCAATCAGATCAAAGATGGCCACTAGCAAGGAACTTTAACATTGAACCCTATGTGGAAACACATTCAAATATTGTCTCCTTTGAAACTCCTTGGCAAATTGGAATCAAAACCAGTCACAACTGTCCTTCGTTGGCTGTCTTTGTAAATTGTGTCCAGCAAGACTGTGTCATATCCAAGATGTCCACCAGTGGGTAACTTAGTTTAGTAATGGACCTAATGGGAAAATACATTCAAAGATCTCCTCTGAAATTACTTTTCCTATTGGAACCAAACTTGGTCACAATGATCCTTTGATTGGCCACTTGGAAAAATTTGTCCAGTAAGTCCATGTAATATCCAAGATGGCCGTCAATGGGAAGCATAGTTTTACATAGAACCCTTTAGGAAATGCATACAAAGATCATTTTTCCCTGACACATTAGGCCATATTACATTGAGGTCTATTATCATACTAGAAAATGAGACCCGTTACCATTGAGGTTATTTGCACTGTCTATGCTAGCCTTGAACCAGGTGAGCTACAGGTTCTTGAGAGCCTCTAATTAAGATAAGAACTGAAAGTGGCAGGTCAATGATTTTTTGTATTTAGACTGAGTTTTCATTGTACATGAATATGTGTCATACAACTTGTGACCATAACTGCCATTCATGGTCTTCTGACCAAGTTTGGTTTTTGTATAGACCAATTTCAAAATAACAGAAAATTACAAAGTAATCTATGATCAAATAAAAAATACACTGTTCATGTAGATTTTTCCTATTTTTTTTATTGAAAACAATCATTGAATACTTGATTTTTTGTGCTTCAGTTGATGTACCAGACTATTGTAAAGCACATCCCAAAGAAATCTTACCAGATCCTGATAACTGTGCTCACTACTTCAACTGTTCTAATCCCACTTCTGCCACCATAACCAGAGCAGCTGTTACACCAGGAAACTACAGGAAGGAATGTCATTATCCAGATTTATATGATGACAGTATTAAACAGTGTAATAATTTTGAAATGGTCAAGTGTGACAAGAAACCAGAACCTCAGGCACCATGTAAGTGAATTTGATTTTAATTGTTGTGCAAATCTAGAGTAACACATTTCACTCTGTGATAATAAAATTGTATGTAGAATAACCCTTTCCTTCTTTTAATTTTGATATTCCCTAATTAGAGACTGGTTTATGTTTGCCTTTTAATGCCACTGTATTCTACTTTCATGTCTTACATTTTAGGTGAATATCAACAGAATTTATGTCGAGCTATGAACAAGTCATGTCAACCCTGTCCTGACAGACTGCCATCCTGTGTAGGGAAATCTGATGGATTAAATCCTGTACCGACCAAGATGTGGCAAGCTGATTATATCAAGTGTTACAAAAATAGAACCATGGACATTACAAAATGTCCGACTGGGGAGTACTTCAATCCTAGACTGGATAAGTGTATGAAAAAAGTGGAACCTGGTGAGTGCTCTAAAACAAGTGTGTTTAGGGAATCCTTCTTTATCAGGGGAAATAAATATATTTTTATGGCTTGCCTATTCATGAATGATTAAGGTGCTTAAAGTGTAACAATTTTGTCATTTCAAAACTGAAAAGTCCAATAAGATAGATATAGGGAAAGCATTTGGTGTGGCAGTGGCAGTATCGGTGGCAACAGCAGTTGTAGTGGCATCAGCAATTTGAAACTATGGAGAATAGTTATGCTAATGTTAGTTGTTGGTCCATGTTTGACATGCTGTTGCATCAGTGTAGGTTCATTTCAAATTAGCACTAAGTTTATTGCTTCAACTTCTCAGTCATGTCAAATTTTTTGCCTGTATGAACTAGTAGTCCTAGCCCCTTGGCATTCTGTTGCATCTATATGAGCACTTCCCTATTCCACACAGAGATGATGGCCCTAACCTCTCAGCCATCATCACATTCAGTTTTTTTGCAAGCAGTTAGTACAGCCTGAAATGGTATCATTAAAATTTTTACATCCAACTGCATCTGTATGAGTACATCCCACAACTATATAATGGCTCTGATCCCTTCAATCATGCATGAATTTTTTGCACACAGTACAACCTGTACCAGTAGTAGTATTGACTTGATATTTGACATGCAGAGTGTTCTGATTCAACACAGATATGAGGGTCATGACCCCTCAGTCATACATTTTGGCTTTTTTTCCAAAATGATTACAGCAGTTTTCGCTAAAATTGATAAAAACAGAAAATAAGACACACACTGCTGTCCATCCTTAGTTTTTCAAAATATTGGATGAAAATCTAGGAATTTTTGAGGAGTGTTCCTTTGATATTTAATGAAACTTCGAAGAAGGTTTGAAAATCTGTTTGTTGTTTCAGTTGATGTACCAGACTATTGTAAAGCACATCCTAAAGCAATCTTACCAGATCCTGATAAATGTGCTCACTACTTCAACTGTACTAATCCCACTTCTGCCACCATAACCAGAGCAGCTATAACACCAGGAAACTACAGGAAGGAATGTCATTATCCAGATTTATATGATGACAGTATTAAACAGTGTAATAATTTTGAAATGGTCAAGTGTGACAAGAAACCAGAACCTCAGGCACCTTGTAAGTTGAACATATGACTTTAAAGCAAATAAACTTTTTGCAAAGTATTTACAAAGTGTAACCACAGTGTGTGGTTCTAGTAGAAAAGGAATGAATGACAATATCATTTGTAAAATACATATATAGCATACATGTATCTATTGTTAGGCCTGGTTTCCTAGTAGTAAAGTAGTATTCTGTTTTATGCTCATTGGATGTAAATTGTACATTTAAGAGTCATAAGTAAAGTTTACTCTTAAAATAGATATTGTTATTTCCTTTTTAATGCAATTAAATGCAAAATATTGCTCCTTTGAAATAAGTACGTGTGAAAATAAGAAATAAGAAAAAGGCTGAAAAATATATGGCTTTTTTTTCCATTCAAATATCCTGGTTTCACATGTATACTTGCATTGTGAAACACATACATAAGATGCTTTTTTATGAAAATGTAAGCTGAAACTAATCAAAATCACAAAAATTAAGTAAATAAAATATATATTGATTAATTGTACATTTTCTAAGGTTTACTATCCTTGATTACAGTTTGGTAGATTATGGATTTTGATTGTACAACTAATGCTACCCACCTAGATGCATTGCTACAAATATTTTGCATCAGAAGATTCAAAACTTGTTACAGTTCCCTTATGTATTTGAGCCACATTACGACTAAATACGACTATAATATTTTTTACATTCACGTTATCTCTTTTACATCAGCCAGTCAATCAATCAATTAATCTATTGATTAGTCAATCAATCAATAAAACTATATTTTCTAGGTGAATATCAGCAGAATTTATGTCAAGCTATGAACATGTCATGTCAACCCTGTCCTGACAGACTACCATCCTGTGTCGGGAAATCTGATGGATTAAATCCTGTACCCACCAAGATGTGGCAAGCTGATTATATCAAGTGTTACAAAAATAGAACCATGGACATTACAAAATGTCCGACTGGGGAGTACTTCAATCCTAGACTGGATATGTGTATGAAAAAAGTGGAACCTGGTAAGTTTTAATTTATCTTGTATACAAATGTGGAAACTTTCTTATAAGTCTAAGAAAACTGATTCATACACCAGTCATTCTTATATGAATCTAATTCTCATTTTAGACAAAATTGTTTATGAAAATGTAATACAGTTCTGTATTTTAAATATTCACAGCTGAGTTTTGATTAATATGGGATTTCCCAGTGAATTATTTCTAACAATAAACTTTTTTATATTACATTAAAGACCAAAACCTCAATGTACTGAGAAACATTGGTTGATTATCTCCTCATTCCAAGTTAGCTATATATGGTCAAAGGGAAGATAATTTCCATTAGCATATTGAAATCAAAATATTCTTTACTTTAACCATATTTCTCCAATTCTTAGCATGTTAACCCAGTTGGGTATAAATACATCTTATTTTTTAATCCACACGTTGGTTAAATTTCTGTGTGACGTTTCCCACAATTTTCATTTCATTCATGAAGTCTATTGTGACGTCATCGTTACTAGGCTTTCAGATAGCGCAGCAAATGTTGACAACCATGCTGAACCATTGAATATGCACCTGAAACACCGTGAATGTTATTGGAGAAACAATATATCCTTCTGTTTGCTCGTGGATTATGATATAGTAGTGCCTCCATTATAAGGTCCCTTCCAAATGAGACCGCCTCCTTTATGTGGCCACATTTCTCATGCATTAATCACTTGTAATGCATTTTGACCTCCCAATAAAGACTGCTTCCCTGATCCAACCAAAGACCACCCTTTTCATGTTTAAAATGAATGTACTGCCTCCCAATTAAGACCACTTTTACTAATACACGTACTTTTTTTCATGATCAGTGAAATTTTCTCTTTCCTTAAAAAAGTATATCAATATTTAATGAAAAGTAAGATGATGCACAAGTTCATTGTGTTATTGTGAAAGTTAAAATTAATGAAAATTAAGAAGTGTTTATTTATACTTTGGGGGTTTTTTTATTGAAAAAAAAAAACAATCAAGCTATACATGAATTGACAAGCCCAAAAGTGATTATTAATGCAATTGTCATTTTACATTTTGTAAAAGTTATGTTTATTAACACCTATAATTACCCCAATAATAATCACAATAGATGGTGATTAATCTTTTGTCCTAATTTAATTTACACCGAGGAGTATTATCAGTTAGATGTGTCAGAAATTCAAGGAAATATTTGATTAAAAAGTAAAAAAAAATTATTATATATATCCATTAGAAAGTTTTTTCTTGTCATAAATAAAAAAAAAACATGAAAAGATAACAGAATTTAAACTATGATACTGTCATTGCGACCATAAAGGCTTATATAATTGATTTAAAATCCATCCTTGAGAACCCATCTTCGTTTAATACCTCCCAAATCAGACCACCTCCATTACACATGTATAAGACCACATTCTCTTTGCAGCAGGGGTGGTCTTATAATGGAGGGACTACTGTATTTCTCCATTCTCGGTAGTTAAATTTCTGATTTTAAAATGCTTGCTGAAGCTCGCATGTTGAAAATTACAAATTTAACTATCTCGAAACTTGAGAAATATCGTAATCCACTTGATCCAGAAGGATATACTATATGTAACTAACTTAGTACATAGAGATAATCCAAAAATGTTTCTCATTGTGGGACAGAGGCTTAACATTTAATGATATGTGAAAGGACAAAGATATTTTCAGGTGCAAAGTATTTGAATCTTATTTTGTAGTACAGCAAGGGAATTGATTTTCATCAATTTAAATCTAGTATACAGTTGTCTTATGTCAGATGTTATGGTACACTTAAGTTTAATTATATGCTATAGTTGATTGCTAAGTAAGTAAGTAAAACTTTATTTCAATTCGGCAGAAACTTCAAGCACAAAATAAAACATAAGCACATTTAGCAACATATGAAAGCATGAAACTTCTTAACTAGAAGTTTATAAGTTGGTAGGATATTTGTCGTCCTTGAGTCATTCATTGAGATATACCTGCAACCAGATCACTGGTAAGGAGTGAAGGTATTGCAAAGGCTATATTGTTCAGATTCTTGAGAGGGAAATTAGGTTTTTGATTTATAAAAAAAACATGCAGCAGTGAAGTCAAAGAGGTAAGTATTCAGTCTAAAATTCTGTATCTTGTTGTTTTACTCTTTTCTTCAAAATTAATAGTGTTTTTCACCACTGTATGATTGTTATATTTTGTGGGGTATTTTTTTGTGCTATTCACGTTTAACAAGATAAGCTTGAAAATTTATACCAGCGAATATTTCACTGTAGACCTAAACATATATGTACATGTACATAATGATTCTGACTAACAATGTGCAAATATGAAACCCTGGGATTAATCCGTAGACTGAAAACAGCTAAAATCTCGTACCACGAATATAAAACACTATACAGTATTATTGATACTGAATAAAAAAAAGAAACCTGTCAAACGTGTCCTTAATTAATGGAAAGACTTGTTGTAAATCTGCAAATATTTTTAAGATTGTATTAAATTGATATTGTTAGTAATCATTCCCATGCTAACATGTTTTATTTTCTTGCAGTTGACATCCCAGATTACTGTAAAGTACATCCAGCTGCTATGATTCCAGATCCTAACTGTGCCAAGTTCTATAACTTATCTTTTATAATTACAGTTGACATCCCAGATTACTGTAAAGTACATCCAGCGGCCATGATTCCAGATCCTACTAACCATGCCAAGTTCTATAACTTATCTTTTATAATTACAGTTGACATTCCCCATTACTGTAAAGTACATCCAGCGGCCATGATTCCAGATCCTAGTAACTGTGCCAAGTTCTATAACTTATCTTTTATAATTACAGTTGACATTCCCGATTACTGTAAAGTTCATCCGGCGGCCATGATTCCAGATCCGACCAACTGTGCAAAGTTCTATAACTGTTCACAAAACATGGCTACAAAAACTGCAGTCACATCAGAATGTAAATATCCTGACTTGTTCTCTACTGTTTCCAATAAATGTGAGAGGTTCCAAAATGTGTCATGTCAAACCAGGAAAGAACCACAAGCACCTTGTAAGTATCAGATAAAAGATTTTTTCTAGACATGTAAACATTATACAGTAAAAACTTCTAAACAGAGCCCTGACAAAACAGAATTTCATAATTAAAAAAAATTTCACTCTTCCTGTATGCCTTGTTCACTGATGACCCAGATGATAACAGAGCTCTGTGATT
This sequence comes from Modiolus philippinarum, assembly GCA_002080025.1. NCBI lineage: Eukaryota > Metazoa > Mollusca > Bivalvia > Mytilida > Modiolidae > Modiolus > Modiolus philippinarum. Next base: position 58,261 of record MJUU01037726.1, read on the forward strand.
TGTCTGTCAAATAAGAACCGGTTAATGAGAGTTGATCTCATTTTGATAATGCATTCATGAGTGATTTGCTTAATCAATGCAAAAAAAGACTTTTGTCTGACGATGAATCAGCTGATCACAATGATGTGATGATGCTTTCAGGGAATTTGAAAAGTGCCACATTACAAGGACCTTGCAGTAATCTCATTGCTTTAATTTATTCATGTCCTTTCTCTATCATGTTGAATAATTACATGAGAAAAAGAGATAACAACACAATTTAGGCTGAAGTACATGTACCTTTATTTCTGTTTTAATGTCAAACCTGATAAAAATACAGCAGTTAAAACTGAACATAGCACTTAAGACAATTTTCACTGTATTTAATATTGTAAACTGATTGATTTTTAAGATTCTGTCATTATACTCTTTGTAAATTGTTATTTCATAAAGGTAGGGTATAAAATGGATGATACACACTGTCCAGGCAATTACATTATTTTTGAGTCATAGATATTGTAGGTTTTTTCCATTAAATACAGTTTAAATGTTTCAATTGCTTCTTAAAAGTTGGAAAAAATATTAATTGACATAACAGATGCAAGTCTAAATCTTAAGAAATTTTCTAAATATTTTTCATAATGTTTCAGGCGAATATGACAAGAATTTATGTAAACCTGGTGACATGAACTGTGAATCCTGTCCTAAACGTCTGCCAAGTTGTAGAGGTTTACCTGATGGAGATGAAGCTGTCCAATCGGCTTTGTGGACAGATCTGTATGTAACCTGTCTTCTGAACAGGACCATGGCTGTCCGTCACTGTCCTGTTGGTCAGGTGTTTGATCCAAAGCAGTTACATTGTGTCAGCAAAATACCAAAAGGTTGGTAAATGAACATGCATAAAACAGTGATGCTAATTTAAGGGAGTATGAGTCTAAAAATTTAAATTAGAATGAAAAGAAAACTCTTGCCTAATGTTTTGAAGAGCTTTGCTAATAGAACAAGATAAGCAACAAATTTTAAAAATCTATGCAAGAATTCTTGATATATACATGTACATCATCAAAATTTTGGCGGGAAATGGATCTCTCTATAGTTTTCCTTCATTTTCCATTAGTTCCTTATATGCCTTAAAATATATGAAAATATAATTGGAAGTTGATAATATTTTGTTTATTGTCTATTCTATGCATTTTAAAGTTACCTATGACCAAGAAAAAAAGATCCATGACAAAAATATTTAACCTTGTTTGAATGGATAAAACCAGAGGATATACATGTAGAATGCTTCTGAAAACTGAAGCTCATACTCCCATAAAAGTGTCATAGATTTCTGTCACCTGATTTATTTTAGAAATAAATATGTGTCTTGGTATTTTTAAATACAGAATGGTGGGTTAGGTATTTCATACTTTTATGTACAATAGATTTTCAATCAATGATATTTAATAACAGATATCTGGAACCAATCATCTTATTTGATGTATATTTTACCCGCAATACATTAAATTCCAAGATCGTAAATTGAAGCGAGACATCATCCCAAATTAGTAAAAAAAATACTCACATTCAACAATGACCAGAAACTCATGCTAAAGAGCAAGCTGTTTAAATTGCTTCATCGCCACACATGTTGGTATTAAATTAGACAACTGTGTTCTTGCTTTTACATGGAACTGAAATCTACTAAGAATTGAAAAAAAAATAAATGTTAGTGTATGCTTCATGACATATGTCTGTTTAGATATATTTTTAGCGATATTTTTCAGCAAACATTGACTCGTTCTGTCAGGCCAACCTAACATCTATTGTACCATATCCAGACACCTGTGGTCAGATATCAGGCAATCTGTAAATTTTTCTGTGATATTTTTCAGCAAACATCGACTCATTCTGTCAGGCCAACCCAACATCTATTGTACCACATCCAGATACCTGTGGTCAGTATTACAACTGTTCAGCCATGTCTAAATATGGCCACCATCTACAGGAATGTCACTACCCAGATCTGTTTGATGAAGTCAGTCTGATGTGTAAAGATTTTGAACAAGTGAAGTGTAACAAGACAAAACATGAACCAGAGGCTCCATGTAAGATAATTTTATTTACATAGATTAAATTATGAACAGGTTTCCACTGTGTTTATATTTTTCATTGATTTGAATGTTGAATTAGCTCAGCTACATGTACATGCATTATTTTAAATATATTTTTCAATGGTAGAATATTTTTATTGAAATGTAATAGAGTTTGTTAAGAATGATTGGTAAATGCATATATTAGTCGGAAATTATATGAAAACATTAATATAATCTTCAATCATTTTGTTTTATAAGGTGAATATCTACAGAACAGATGTAACAGCTCAGATCCTAATTGTCTCCCCTGTCCCAAACGTCTACCTTCCTGTGTTGGTCATCCAGATGGAGACAATCCATTCCCAAATAAACTGTGGTTAGCTGATTATATCACTTGTTACAAGAACAGAACTCTGAATGTTACACATTGTAACCATGGTTACTTCAATCCCAGGACAGGAAAATGTGAAGATGATGTTCCCAAAGGTATGTTTATAACATAACTCTGAATGTTACACATTGTAACCATGGTTACTTCCAAGGACAGGAAAATGTCAAGATGATGTTCCCAAAGGTATGTATGTTTATGACAGAACTCTGAATGTTACACATTGTTACCATGGTTACTTCAATCCAAGGACAGGACAATGTCAAGATGATGTTCCCAAAGGTATTTTAATAACAGAACTCTGAATGTTACACATTGTAACCATGGTTACTTCAATCCCAGGACAGGACAATGCCAAGATGATGTTCCAAAAGGTATGTTTAGGACAGAACTCTGAATGTTACACATCGTTACCATGGTTACTTCAATCCAAGGACAGGAAAATGTCAAGATTATGTTCTCAAAGGTATGTTAATAACAGAACTCTGAATGTTACACATTGTTACCATGGTTACTTCAATCTCAGGACAGGACAATGTCAAGATGATGTTCCCAAAGGTATATTTATGACAGAACTCTGAATGTTACACACATAGTTGCCAACTCACATGATTTTCGCGTGTAACACACGCTTTTTCAACGGTTTACACGCGTAGATTTTGTCACACGGCGTGTACACGCTTTTCCGAACTTCACACGCCATTACACGCTTTTCGTTGTTTACGCTTTTGGTTATTAGCGATATCGCGGTTTTCGGGACTCTCTGGACTTTTCCACACTCGATGTCAATATTTTTGGTTATTAGCGCTATCGATTCCCGTGATTCTCCGGACTTTTCATGAGCGTAGGGTAAATTGTTTAACTTCGATTTCGGGCAAACAACTGATTTTGAATCGTAACTCGTTTCATTTTCTTGGTTGGTTACGTCGACTAAAGACACGAGTGCAAAGAGAAAACGATATTTTTGTACCGGATTCGTGATACCAAAACAAAATTTGGGATTGATGTAAAAGAAAGTGATCGGACAGTAGGGACTAGGGCCAGTAGGAGGCCTTTGCAGTTAACAAATTTATACTGGATCATTTGGCATGTTTACAGAAATTAATCTAGTCAGATATACAAAAGCTCGGACTCATGAAACTCTTAATCTGTCAAAATGGGTCCAAGACCATTAGTTCCTTATCAGCTAGATGGGGTCATCAAGGACAAGACTGAAGAAACTCTTCACTAATTTTTTGGCTTGCTTTCCTATAAATTCAACCAAACTTGTAATTAATTTGATTATGTACCCAGTCAGCTTGTTCTAAAACTAGCAAAACAGGCAAACATAGAATACAATGGGAGTTTATACTTAGTAAATTGGTTTCATGTAAATTTGTACACTAATCCGAAAGTATGTCGCGCGTTTTTACACGCTTTTTGGTAGATCATGTCATGTCATGACATGATTTTTCATTGTCAGAGGTTGGCAACTATGGTTACACATTGTAACCATCCAAGGACAGGAAAATGTCAAGATTATGTTCCCAAAGGTATGTTAATAACAGAACTCTGAGTGTTACACATTGTAACCATGGTTACTTCAATCCCAGGTCAGGACAATTTCCAGATGATGTTCCCAAAGGTATGTTTATAACAGTACTCTGAATGTTACACATTGCAACCATGGTTACTTCAATCCCAGGTCAGGACAATGTCAAGATGATGTTCCCAAAGGTATGTTAATAACAGAACTCTGAATGTTACACATTGTAACCATGGTTACTTCAGTCCCAGGACAGGACAATGTCAAGATGATGTTCCCAAAGGTATGTTTATAACAGAACTCTGAAAGTAAAAAACTGATTGTAACCATGGTTACTTCAATCCAAGGACAGCACAATGGCAAGATGATTTCCCAAAAGTATGTTTAAATTTGTTCTGCATTTCATTATAAAACGGAATACAAGTGGAATAAAACTGGCTTTGATTTTTTTTCAGTATCCAGGGAAGCAGTTCCCCTAGTGTGCAACGTTTTTTGCACACTCAGTGTTTCTGCATACTTAAGTGGCTGTGTAATATTCTGACAATATTCTTACATTTTTAGCTCACCTGACCCAAAGGGTCAGTGTGAGCTATTGCCATCACTTGGTGTCCGTCGTCCGTCCATCATCCGTCTGTCCGTTAAACTTTTCACATTTTCATCTTTTCCTCTGAAACTACTAAAGCAAATTCAACCAAACTTTACAGGAATGATGTCCTTTACAAAGATTGCTCATTTCATTCCGATCAGACAAAAACATGGCCACCAGCACAGAACTTAGTTTAACATTGGACCCTATGGGAAAATCACATTTTCATCTTCTCCTCTGAAACCACTGAAGTAAATTCAACCAAACTTAACAGGAATAATTTACTAAAGGTCCTTTACAAAGATTGCTCATTTCGTCCAGACCTGATATAAAACATGGCTGCCAGTGTCGAACTTAGGTTAAACATTGGACTCAAGGAAAAATCACATTTTCATCTTCTCCTCTGAAACCACTGAAGCAAATTCAACGAAACTTTACAGGAATGATGTACTAAAGGTTGTTTACAATGATTGCTCATTTCTTTCGGATCCAATAAGAAACATGGCCACCAGGGCCAAACGTAGGTGTAACATTGGACCCTATGGGAAAACCACATTTTCTTCTTCTCTGCTGAATTCGAAGCAAATTGAACCAAACCTTACAGGAATGATGTACTAAAGGTCCTTTACAAAGATTGCTCATTTAATTCTGAACCGACAAAAAAAAACATGGCCGACAGAATGGGACATTGTTCAACATTGGACCCTATGGGAAAATCACATTTTCATTTTCTCCTCTGAAACCACTGATTCAAATCAACCAAACTACACAGGAATGATATACTATAGGACCTTTACAAAGATTGCTCTTTTCATTCCAATCAGACAAAAACAGGGCCACCAGTGCAAAACATAGTAAACATAGTATTATAATGAGACCTAAGGGAAAATATCATTTTCATCTTCGCTGAAACCACTGAAGCAAATTCATCCAAACTTTACTTTAACGCAAAATTTAACCAAAGTCAATGAAGCCTAAAATGTAGGTCAAAGCCACCTAATTTTCAAGAATTTTGGTGGTACTCATCACTGCAATTAATTTGATGAATTATCATTGTCTGTTGAGTAAGGGACTTTAACGAAAAGTTTAACCAAAGTGACTGAAGCATTAAATGTAGGTCAAAGTCATCTGATTGTCAATGATTTGGGTAGTACCCATCAAGGCAATTAATTTGATGAAACATCATTCTCTTATAATTTGTAGTTGTTAAGAAATGGACTTAAACGTAAAACTTAACCAAGTCACTGAAGCGTAAAATGTAGGTCAAAGCCACCTAATTGTCAATGATTTGGGTAGTAGTCAGGCACGCGTCCACGTCGATTTCGCAAAAAAATAAATAAAACGAGAAAGAAAAAAAAGGAAAAAGAGAGAAAGAAAGTGAAGGGGATGCAGAGTATTGTCAATCTGCTTTTCCAATCCTTTATCAGTCTAAGACGGTACTGTTTTTTTTTGTTTTGTTTTTTTTTCCACCGCGCAGAATGGTACGTGCTTTATTTCGAAAAATTTGTACACTGCGACAAATCAGGTACGGCAACGGTTGTTTGGTAACTACGTCCTGCTTTTAAGAAATTGAAAATGAGCATAAAAATTATTTTGCATTCGTTATTTTGCACATATTAATGTTCATTCAGTCAAAAATAAGAAAATAGTCTCATTTGCTTGGTAATAACGGAGAAATCAAAATCAAAGTGTACATGTTTGGTACAATGAAATCAGTTAACAAGTACCAAACAAGTGCACTTTCACATTTAGTCTGTAGCTATTCCTATACTTCAGAATATAAAAATGATCTAATTTAATCCTGTTCTTGATCTTTAATTAACCAATATGATTATGATTCATTAAAATATTTGATAATGGCATGTTTCAAATCTTTGGGATACTAGGAAGTGGATACCAAACAACTGTTGCCGTACTGAATTGGACAAAGTGTTGTAGAATTATCTAATATTACGTAAAAGCAGTTTTCATGCAGAGGAAGGCATTTCCATATTTCGAACAGAAACAAGGTCCGTACAAAAATAAACTAAATTTGTTGACAAAGTCAGTGTGAGAAAATGTTCCTAAATACAAGTTTTCATGAAAGTAGGGGCTATCTTTAGCTTAACGTTGGCTCATTGTTGAAAGCTTAATGTTGTCTTCAAGAAAGGACGGACAAGGGTAACACTATATGCCCCTTCCACATTCGTGGGCGAGGCATAAAAAGACAATTCCCTTTATTTGACTTATTTGAACCAACTCTTTCAAAATTGTACTTTCCAAATAAGGAATTATGATAAAAAGTATTCGTTTCATTGTGTAATCTTGACACTTGTTCAAGACCCACAAATAGTAGGAAAAATTAGAATTTTTGAAAAGATAGTTCATAGATGATGCTTAAAAATTGAAAGAAGTATTTCAAAATCTTTCAACATTTATAGCTAGTTTTAAGAGAAGTAAGAAATTCAGTGCAAAACTGCTATGTCTATTTTCAAGACATACAATTGTCCAAAACTGCAACATGACCTTATTTTTTTTGCAGTGCCAAACTGACCCACATTTTTTAATTTTACTAATTGAGATATAAAGTTGTTTCAGATCTGTTACGGGAAAATTGCAATGAGTGTTCATTTCCATCGAAATTAACTGTTTGACTATATGATAAATGAAGAGCCTAGAACCTGCAAAGATTGTGGGCAGACCAAATATGAAACTAAAAAACTGTGAGCAAAGCTCACTGATATATACTCCCCGCTTCCCAATTTGAGAATCAATTAAATTAAAACTGAATAGAAGATGCGAATCTACATTATGTCACAAAGACTGTGATAAAGTTTCATGAAAACCTATTTAGTGGTTCTACAGGAGTTGCGGATAAGAGATGGGCACCTTCTTGTAATGTACTGGCAAAGACCGTATTTTTGCTATGAAAACCCTAAAAATCAATCAAATCAAATTCTGAAATAGGAGGTGCACATCTGCATTATGTCACAATGACTGTGTTAAAGATTCATGAAAATCTATTTTTAGTGGTTCAGGAAGAGTAGCGGATAAGAGATGGGTACCCCCTTGTAATGTAATGGCAAAGTCCATGTTTTGCTATGGGAAACCCCAAAATCAATAAAATCAAATTCTGAAATAGTAGGTGCACATCTACATTATGTCACAAACACTGTGTTAAAGTTTCATGAAAATCTATTTAGTGGTTTAGAAGGAGTAGGGGATAAGAGATGGGTACCCCCTTGTAATGTAATGGCAAAGTCCATGTTTTGCAATGGGAAACCCAAAAATTCGATCAAATCAAATTCTGAAATAGGAGGTGCACATCTACTTTATGTCACAAAAACTGTGTTAAATTTTCATGAAAATCTATTCACTGGTTAAGGAGGAGTAGCGGATAAGAGATGGGTACCCCTTGTAATGTAATGGCAAAGTCCATGGTTTGCTATGGGAAACCCCCCAAAAAATCAATTAAATCAAATTCTGAGAGAGGAGATGCACATCTACATTATGTCACAAAGACTGTGTTAAAGATTCATGAAAATCTATTAAGTGGTTCAGGAGAAGTAGCGGATAAGAGATGGGTACCTCCTTGTAATGTAATGGCAAAGTTCATGTTTTGCTATGGGAAACCCCAAAAATCAATTAAATCAAATTCTGAAATAGAAGGTGCACATCTACATTATGTCACAAAGACTGTGTTAAAGTTTCATGAAAATCTATTCAGTGGTTCAGGAGGNGTAGCGGATAAGAGATGGGTACCCCCTTGTAATGTAATGGCAAAGTCCATGTTTTGCTATGGGAAATCCCAAAAAATCAATTAAATCAAATTCTGAAATAGGAGGTGCACATCTACATTATGTCACATAGACTGTGTTAAAGTTTCATGAAAATCTATTAAGTGGTTCAGGAGGAGTAGCGGATAAGAGATGGGTACCCCCTTGTAATGTAATGGCAAAGTCCATGTTTTGCTATAGGAAACCCCCAAAAAATCAATTAAATCAAATTCTGAAATAGGAGGTGCACATCTACATTACGTTATAAAGACTGTGTTAAAGTTTCATGAAAATCTATTCAGTGGTTCAGGAGGAGTAGCGGATAAGAGATGGTTACCCTCAGGTGTAACGGACGGACAGACGGACGGACGGACGGACAACCCTATCACTATATACCCCCGACTTTTCAAGCGGGGGTATAATAAGGTTTAAATGTGACTGGAGACTTTTACCAATAACTTTCTGTAGT
>MJUU01037727.1:10554-25406 GCA_002080025.1 Modiolus philippinarum
CAAGTACTATAAATGAAGAAAGCATCAGTTTTAAAAGTGAACGAATGGTCAAATTACTTAGGACCCTACTGTTTGTATATAGCAATTGAAATGACCCCCCCCCCCTATTTTACAGTACCTAATTGTTGGTTGTTTGCCCTATAGAGTTGTTGTTTTCTACACTATGACAGGTATTACACAAATTTTTACTTGTTTTGAGCAAAACATTTTATGAGCTTTTTACTGTTCAAACTGTTTGTATATATAATATTTTTCTTTTTAAAAATGTCTTAATTCTGTAGTTAGTTAATGAACTACAAACTTTTTCACTTGTTGAACCTATGTGTAAACTAAGTGGGTCCTTTGACCGTTTAATTTCTTCATCTACATCATTTTCAGCCGATACAATCTGTGAAGAAAACAGAAAAATTGAATTTGTCAGTTTTATTAATCCAATATACAACACTTAATGAAAAAATAATGTCCTTGCCTCTGTTTGAGAAGTGTCGGTAAATTTGATATCCATCGGCACGTCATTTGTCAAGTGTAATTGTATAGCACCGTTATCTGCCGTCATGTCATTGTCACAAGTTCTGATTTCTTCCTTGAACTGATTTAACATTTAATTTGTTTTTAAGACTTTTAGATTGGTGGTTATAAGACAATTTCTAGTACAATTGTTACTGTGGGAATTATGTACAAGCAGAGAGTATCTGTTAAATTTCAATTTTTGTTTTTCCCTTATGCTCCCAGATTGAGAATCCTGGGCCATATTGTTTTTGTTCTGTCTGTCTGTCTGTCTGTTTGTTTGTCTGAAACTTTGACCTTGGCTATAACTTTTGAACTATGTAAGATTTGCAAATGTATAGGTCTAGTCAAGAGGAACAAAAATATCCAAAAAAAAATTAGGTTAGGTCAAAGGTCAAGATCACAGATGTAAAAAAAGGGTTAAATTGACTGTTTTCTAATATTTGACTGTAGAATCCCTTATTATTTATCCTATTGAGGCGGGGTTTGCTTTAAGTTATTGCTAATAAAATTGTGCAACTGTAGTTTGCAGACAGATACTGTTTTTGAGAAACAGGAGGCCCAAAGGGGGCCAAAAGGAATTTTTTTTTGTCAGATCTTGATTCAGTGTTTTTTTTAGGTTTCTTATACCTTCTTAACAAGAGACCCAAAGGGGCTTCATCCGTTTCATAATAAAGGGGTTGAATTAGGTGTTTTTATGGTAATAAACAATTTTTGAATAATGTAAGATAGACTATTAATACGTTGTACTTGGCAAGTATATAGGTCTAGTCAAGAGGAACATAATTATGCAAAAAAAAATTAGGTCAAAGGTCAAGGTCCCAGAGGTCAAAAAGGGGTTAAATTTTGTATTTTCATATATTTTACTGTAGAATTTGGGGGCATAAAACACATCTTGTATGTTCTTGTTTTGATACAAAAAATCATATCTTGACTGTAAACTGCTTTGATAAGGTAAACAATAAACAAATTAAAACATTTGTAAACTTTGAAATTGTAGCTAACTGAGTTAACTCCCTTTAATTATAAATCAAATGAAAATTGTTACCCTACTAATATTTGACATAATCAAGCATAATTTTCTCATTTAAATTACCTGAAGATACAAGGAAATATAAAAAAAATTTACTTATCTTAATAGTCTTATGTTGGTTTAGTTTATAGATGGATTGTTTTTGGTTATTATAATAATGAGTTTTCTCCCTTGATATTTGATGGGTTACTTAAGCCTGATTTTCTATCGGATGGTATCTGTTTGTTATAGTCCGATGGGTATAAATTAGAATTAGTTTGTTACTTAAGCAGATAATAAAGTATTGTCCTTAGAGAATCAAGTTATTATGGTCAAACAAACTCCTTATACTACATTATTCCTATCAATGTTGATTAAAAATGGATTCATGGCATTGTTTGTGATGGCATAGAATATAAAGTGATTGGAAATGCCTTTGGAGGATTTTTAAATGTTAGAATTCCACACATTATCATGATTTTCTGTTTTAAGATATTAGTATAGATATTTGTAACACTAAAGAAGAGTAAATACATCTGAAATATGTGTTTCCTAGGTTGACTACAAACAGATATTTGTATATTTGAGACAAATGTGATAGGGTATCCAGTATTTGTGGTATTCAGACATACTGTGAAAGTACAATTGTTCCTGGGGTTCCAATTTTCGTGGATTTACACAATACAGGCTTAAACCACAAAATACATTTCCCAACAAAATGCATTTTTCCATAGAGTTGTAATGCACAGAACTTGAAACCAGGGATACGGGACTTTCGAGATAGGAACTCTTGTGTAATTGAAGGCGGAAAAGATCGCCTCGGATACCAGTAAGAAGGAAAACTGGATATCTTAACATATTGAAATAATATATATCACATAAAAAACAAACTATTTATGAAATTGAAGTGCATTCATAATTTTTCCTATATGACAATTTTTTACTTAATTTTGATTGACGAAAAAATTCTAACCTGAAGTGCTACCAATCGATTAAATATAAATCACCCTTAGCTCAACAGTGTTCATTAATTAGTGATTCCCTCTCAATGTATTGATGTATTGATTTTTTGCATTTAAAAATAGATCTGTCACCGGAGTGAACACGATTCAAAAGTCCCGTATTAAAATACCTACAAAATAGTGCTAGTTATGAAAACCATGAAAATTGGTGTCCACGAATAAAAGCACTACAGTAGGTTACAATGTAGTCAGTATTTGTGGTATTTAGACAAAAGACATTTTCAAATGTTACAAGTTAATCAGTATTTGTGGTATTCAGGCAAATGTTACATGGTAGTCAGTATATGTGATATTCAGACAAATGTTACATGGTAGTGAGTATTTGTGGTAGTTAGACAAATGTAACAAGGTAGTCAGTATTTATGGTAGTCAGACAAATGTTACAAGGTAGTCAGTATTTGTGGTATTCAGACAAACGTTACAAGGTAGTCAGTATTTGTGGTATTCAGACAAATGTAACAAGGTAGTCAGTATTTGTTGTATTCAGACAAATGTAACAAGGTTGTCAGTATTTGTGGTATTCAGACAAATGTGACAAGGTAGTCAGTATTTGTGGTAGTCGACAAATGTGACAATGTAGTCAGTATTTGTTGTATTCAAACAAATGTGACAAGGTAGTCAGTATTTGTGGTAGTCAGACACATGTTACAAGGTGGTCAGTATTTGTGGTAGTCAGACACATGTTACAATGAAGTCAGTATTTGTGGTAGTCAGACAAATATTACAAGGTAGTCAGTATTTGTGGTATTCAGACAAATGTTACAAGGTAGTCAGTAATTATTGTAGTCGGACAAATGTTACAAGGTAGTCAGTATTTGTGGTAGTCAGACAAATGTTACAAGGTAGTCAGTATTTGTGGTAGTCAGACAAATGTTACAAGGTAGTCAGTATTTGTGGAAGCCAGACAAACGTTACATGGTATAGTCAGTATTTGTGATATTCAGACAAATGTTACATGGTATAGTCAGTATTTGTGGTAGTCAGACAACTGTTACAAGGTAGTCAGTAATTATTGTAGTCAGACAAATGTTACAAGGTAGTCAGTATTTGTGGTAGTCAGACAAATGTTACAAGGTAGTCAGTATTTGTGGTAGTGAGACAAATGTTACAAGGCAGTCAGTAATTATGGTAGTCAGACATATGTTACAAGGTAGTCAGTATTTGTGGTGGTCAGACAAATGTTACAAGGTAGTCAGTATTTGTGGAAGCCAGACAAACGTTACATGGTATAGTCAGTATTTGTGATATTCAGACAAATGTTACATGGAATGGTCAGTATTTGTGGTATTCAGACAAATGTTACAAGGTAGTCAGTATTTGTGGAATTCAGACAAACGTTACATGGTATAGTCATGGTATAGTCAGTATTTGTGGTAGTCAGACAATTCTTACATGGTATAGTCATTATTTGTGGTAGTCAGACAAATGTTATAAGGTAGTCAGTAATTATGGCAGTCAGACCTATGTTATAAGGTAGTCAGTATTTGTGGAAGCCAGACAAACGTTACATGGTATAGTCAGTATTTGTGATATTCAGACAAATGTTACATGGTATAGTCAGTATTTGTGGTATTCAGACAAATGTTACAAGGTAGTCAATATTTGTGGTGGTCATACACATGTTACGAAGTAGTCAGTAATTGTGGTAGTCAGACAAATGTTACAAGGTAGTCAGTATTTGTGGTAGTCAGACAATTCTTACATGGTATAGTCATTATTTGTGGTGGTCAGACAAATGTTACATGGTATAGTCAGTATTTGTGGAAGCCAGACAAATGTTACATGGTATAGTTAGTATTTGTGGTAGTCAGACAAATGTTACAAGGTAGTCAGTAATTATGGCAGTCAGACACATGTTACAAGATAGTCAGTATTTGTGGTAGTCAGACACATGTTATAAGGTAGTCAGTATTTGTGGTAGTCAGACAAATGTTACAAGGTAGTCAGTGTTTGTGGTATTGAGACAAATATTACAAGGTAATACTCAGTATTTGTGGTATTCAGGTAAATATTGCAAGGTAGTGGAGTGTTTGTAGCATTCAGATAAATATTTATCAATTTTTTCAAAAAATTTTTTTTTACCAATTTTGTGAAATTGTTAGCTTCTTTTATTTCATTATCACTAAATTCAGTTAAAGAGAGGAATAAGTGTCTTATTTCGGTCAGAACTTATAAACTAGTTTTCACTTCTTATGGTGCAAAAATACCACAAAATAGAATATACTACTATAAGCAACTTTATACAGTTTATTGTCAGATTCAGAAATTCAACTTCCATCCATGCCCAAAACCTCATAAAAGAAGTTTTTACAAATCAAAAACATTGGGAACAATGATACTCCTAGAATTCCTCTGTATTTCTGAATCAGTCATTTATGTGAGAAATTGCAAATATTTCTGTCGTTAAACATCAAATTAAACTATTATGCAAGACATAACACAATTACAAAATGTGAAAATAACCTCTAGATAAGCTACAATAAAAATCTAGTACCGTAAAATGGGAAATTTTTGCGATGTTCTAATTTTCGCTGTACATAGTGTATTTGCGAGGTTTAAGGAAGAGGGAAAATAAAACTTGCATGAAATAAGTCAATATATCTTTATTTATGTTTGTCCTTGCACAATTTTCCATGCATGAAAATTAATGACCACTTAAATTCAATTCATCTCTTTTACAGTGTGAGTCACGAAATTTGGCAACCACGAAGATTACCCTCTATACGGTATTATCATTAAAGCTGAACTTATTATGAGCGTGTTTGTATTGTTGGGAGGAGTGCTGTTGGAGTTTACACTAATTGTTAAGGTTTTTTTGTTTAATGTGATTCTTTTTTCTAGGCATTAGTTGTTTTTCTCTGTCTCAGTTTTGGCATACATGATCTGACATTGTTACAAATTATTTGTTTACTTTGATAATGAATTGTTTACATTATTGATTTGATGTAAAATTTTGTAAGATAACTCTGTTAATATCCAGGACAATTCCAATTAATACAATTACTGATGATAAATAAGGCGTCAAGTTACCGTAAATGTTCCTATAGCTTTATGCTGTTCCATGGATTTATCAAGTCTCATACATCCAAGTTAAAGACTTGTGTATCCAGTGTGATACTTACACATCCAATGTAAGCCTCACACTTGCTTTTTCTATATTTACTGCAAATTTCTATCATCATAGGAATTGTTTTCTTCTTTTTTTGAAAATTTGGAAAAATCTCATGCATGGAAATTTTCAAAATTTTATAGAACTCTATCCATGGAATTTTTTTTGTCAAGATATAAAAAAATTTCTGTCATATGTATAGTGAACTCCATACTACAAGTCTCATTTGTAAAGAGAGTGCTTAAAATTTTCTAGAAACAATTCTTCACAAGAGTTCTACTTTAATTAACTTTGGTATTCAGTTCATTTACAAGAGATACTATGGTAATTGGGAATGTTGACTGGTTCCATTGATTTAGGACCTTATTTGTCCTGGTTCTTAGTGTAAATTGATTCATCACTAAATTTAATTATATTGGCAAATTGATGAAGGATGAAATTGACAGTTAACAATAAATGAAGCGTGGAACATCATGGCAATAAACAATTCAATGCACACAAAAGACAAAATATTTCACATTATTTTACATAATGTCAATTTTTTCATTATAAAATTATTTTATTTCAACAATTAAGGAGTATAAATAGGAAGTTAATATCAACATTATGAAAATTTGTAAGTAAGAGAAAGAATTTACACATTTTTCACTACAATTTAGATTCCAAACATATTCAAGTATTTTCTATACTTCTGTTTTCAGAAAAAGAGACAATATTCACACATTAATTGAAATTGCAGATTCAAATCGGTTTCAAGATTCTGAGTTTAAAATAAAAGATAAAGAAGGATGACAAACACATTACTTCAGTGAAATGTTTGCATGAAATCCAAAACAAATGTTCATCTTCCAAATAATAAAGCTTTAAAATTGGGGTTCTAAATGAATTCAGAACACATGATTACCAAAACATGACTCAGCTTATATAACTTTCAAAAACAACAGAACCTCAAAACACATGACTACCAAAACATCAGACTCATATTACCTAACTCCCAAAACAACAGAACCTCAAAACACATGACTACCAAAACATCAGACTCATATTAGATAACTCCCAAAACAACAAAACCAGAGAACAGTGACTATCAAATTTTTAGACATAGAAAATATAACTCACAACACAACAGATACAGCATGACATCCAAAACAACAGACTCTGATTACATAAATTTCAAAACAACAGAACCACAGAACACATGACTACCACAACATCTTACTCATGTTGCATAACGGTTCACATGACCATAGAAACACTAGATGCAGATTGCATAACTTCCAAAATAACAGAAGTGCAGAGTACATGACTACCAAAACACTAGACTAAGATTAAATAACTCCCAAAACAACAGAACGTCAAAATATATCACTACCAAAACATCAGACTCAGATTACATAACTCCAAAAACAACAGCCGCCTCAAGATATTTAACTACCAAAACACCAGACTCAGATAACAAACTCCCAAAACAACAGCCACCTTAAGATATTTCACTACCAAAACACCAGACTCAGATTACATATCTACCAAAACAGCAGACTCCATTACATAACTCCCAAAACAACAGCCACCTCAAACTATATCACTACCAAAACAACGGACTCAGATCACATAACTCCCAAAACAACAGAACCTTAAGATATATCACTACCACAACACCAGGCTCAGATAACATAACTCCCAAAACAACAGAAACTCAAAATATATCACTACCAAAACACCAGACTCAGATTATATAACCAAAACAACAGAACTTCGGGATATATTAATACCAATACATAAGACTCAGATTACATAGCCAAATCAACAGAACCTCAGGATATATCACTACCAAAACACTAGACTCTGATTACATAACCAAAACGACAGAACTTCAGGATATATCACTACCAATACATAAGACTCAGATTACATAACTAAAACACTAGAACCTCAGGATATATCACTACCAAAACACTAGACTCAGATTACATAACCAATACAACAGAACCTCAGGATATATCACTACCAAAACACTAGACTCAGATTACATAACCAAAACAACAGAACCTCAGGATATATCACTACCAAAACACTAGACTCAGATAACCAAAACAACAGAACCACACAGAACACATAACTACCTGTAACCAAAACATAAGACTCAAAAATAAAATCTTGTATTATAAGTTGGAAGACAGTATAATAAGTTCTTATACGAGACCATATTAAAGATAAGGAATATTTTCAACGAGTTTTTTTCTGAGTGAAACTAGGGTAAAAGACTTAGAATTTCTCACAGGAGTTCAGGATATCCCGATTTTTAAATTTTTAAATTTTGGTTGAATGTAAGAACCCTTTTCTTTGGTAAAATACAACTATCAAATAAAAAGTAAGTAAATCTTGCCATTTCTTGTGGAGTTCTCGATTGTGACGTCAATCATCCAAGGAGTTTTTGTGGTAACAATTGTGATGTCTAACAAATCGAGAGGTTGGATTGGACATTAACCTGTGTAAGACAGCTTCATGCGACGCTGTCTTCTTTGGACTGTCTTATACACAAAACATCCATTTACAGAAGAATGTTATTTCTTTCACAAGTTTTAAGTTAGAAACTGTCATGAGATGGAAAGATAGATGTACACATCTTTTAGTTGCCAAAGGTTATAATCAACTCAATGAGTGGCCTGTGATCATTTATATGTTGTATCGTCTTGGTCTCTTTGTTGGGCAACGGATGACAGTGTTTTTAAGAGTACTTTGCCTGATATGTTATGCTTGTTGACGACCCTGCATCCATAACAAAATGGATTCATGGATGTAGTGTTGTTCAGCATTTAGCAAGTGAATTCTGCTCAAACGGGTGCTAGCGGCCTTCTTGAACTTACTATGAGGTAAGAGTGTTTGCTCTTTGTTGAAGGCCTCATGGTGACTTCAAGATGAAGAACATTAATTAAAGCGTTGTTCCAATCGCTTAATCTTACCATGTATTTATAGGGATTTCGTCCCATGTACATTTACTCCAAATCCTTTTATTTGTTCATACATGACAGAGGGTATCACACATTATCCTACCATTTTGTGTAATGGTGGAATAGAGCTTATGTATTAACTTATAAATCACCTATAGAACTATGAGGGTCAAAAAAAGAACAATACAAGTATTGGCTATTAATGTTTGTAACCAAACTAGTCAGTAGACATTAATACTGGATTTAAAACTTACTGAAGAATGTAGTAGGAAATTGATAGTTTTCCTGATCAGTTTTATTATATTGGAGTCCTCAATGCTCTTAACAATTATGACAATTTGCTGAATCAGAATGAGTTATACCAGACAGTTTGTATAGCATCTAAATTAACCCAATAATGGCTTAATGGATGTTTTTGTATAGACCTGTTAATTAACAATGATTATTGTGTGGGTCTGTTTAGCAATTTTGTGATTAAACTTAAAATCATAATTGCCCATGATGGCTGTTTTTATCTATATATAAGTTGGAGTAATATGTTTGCACATGGAAGGATATTAAAATTCTGGACTTCCTTAAATAATGTGAGCATCACCAAAAACAAGAATAGCAGAATTAGATCAAATATAAACTACAGTAAAACATGTATGTGCCAAGTTTTGAATAAACTGGAAACCTATCTACACAAACCCTAAATTAACTGGACCTGTCTATATCAACCCTAAATAAACTAGACACCAGTCTTGTCTAAATCATTCAACCCTTAATAAAGTAAAGACTTGTCAAAATCAATCCCTAATAAATTAGAGGCCTGTCTAAATCAGCCCTGAATAAACTGGAAACCTGTCTAAATCAACCCTGAATTAAGCAAAGACCTGTCTAAATCAACCCTAAATAAACCAGAGACCTGTCTAGATCAACTCTAAATAAACCAGAGACCTGTCTAAATTAACCCTAAATAAAAAAGAGACCTGTCTAAATCAACCAAAAATAAAGCAAAGACCTGTCTATATCAACCAAAAATAAAGCAAAAACTTGTCTAAATCAACCCTAAATAAAGCAAAGGCCTGTCTAAATGAACTCTAAATAAAGAAAAGACCTGTGTATATCAACCCTAAATAAACCAGAGACTTGTCTAAATTAACCTTAAATAAACCAGAGACCTGTATTAATCAACCCCTTAATAAACAGACATGTTTAAATCAACCCTAAATAAAGCAAAGATCTGTCTAAATCAACCCTAAATAAAGCAAAGACCTGTCTAAATGAACTCTAAATAAAGAAAAGACCTGTCTATATCAACCCTAAATAAAGCAAAGACCTGTCTATATCAAACCTAATTAAACAAAGACCTGTCTAAATCAACCCCTAAATAAAGCAAAGACCTGTCTATATCAACCCTAAATAAAGCAAAGACCTGTTTTATATAAACTCTAAATAAAGCAAAGACCTGTCAGTGAACTAGAGACCTGTCTATATCAACCCTAAATAAAGCCCCAGGTGCAAAATCATGGTCAGTGACGTTAACCATGGTCAACCATTGTTAACCATGGTCAACCATTGTTAACCATGTTCAACCATGGTCTGGGGACCATGGTTAACCATGGTTGACAATGGTTGACTACCTTCTGTTAATTGGCACCATGGTCAGCAACCATGGTCGACCATGTCCATCAGTGACCATGGTCAAACATTGCCACTGACAATGGTCTAACATGGTCAATGACCATGGTCACTGATGGACATGGTTGTCCATGGTTGCTGACCATGGTGCCAATTATAGTACTACATGTGCTTTATTTGCAAATAGCCGAGGAGTTCCTTTATTTTGCAGTATACTTACCTACTTTATCAGCTTCAAAAATACCAATGCAAAATATTTTTACCCCAAGAGTTATCATCTCATTTGTGTTTGTTCAATCTATGAAAGGCATCTAATAATGTTAAAGTAACTGTAATTATTTATCAGAAAAGTATATTTGGTATTTCATTATTTCATGTAATTGATAAAATAAAATAAGATATTACAAATGTTTTATCCAAGGATCTGATACATTATTTGATATGCCATTACACAATAAAGTGAAGATTTTTCACCAATTATGAGAATTTTTATAAGAAATCCAAAAAACACAGTATTTTGGAAAGGGAGCTAATTAATGTTGCAATATGTTCTGCTCAAAAAGTGTGTCTTTTAAATTGTGTTTTAAAAATGTGATTCCCTGTTGTTGTCTTAAATCAATGAATAAGCTATAAAAAAATTATATCACACTATATAGACACTACTTGACCACGGTCAGTTCCTGAGCTTGATCCAATAAGTGAGGATATAACCCCCTTCAGCACTTTGGCCTTATTTTGGGTGTATAGCATTTTTGACTTGTACTTCAAATTTAAAAAAAAAAAATAAAAAATGAAAAATGGACTTCATCTCAAATATTGGGTGTACTCTGGACTCGAGTGGGTAGAGAGGTTATACCCTCATAAGTATTTGACTGTGGTCAACCATGGTCAGTTCTTAGATGACCATGGTCAACCATAGTCAATTCTTTTGACCATGGTCAGCCATGGTAAGATCTTGGTTGACCATGTTGACCATGCAGATTAGCTGTGACCATGGTTGACCATGGTCCAACTCATGGGTGACCATGGTCAAGATCATGGTCAATCATTGCTGACCATGATAGTTCATGGTCAACCATCATTGACCATAAAATACCATGGTGACCATGGTCAACCATGGTCATTATTTCGTCTGGGACCTGTCTAAATTAACCCTAAATAAACTAGAGACCAGAGTGTCTTAATCAACAATGAATTAACAAGAGACCTGTCTACATCAATTCAAAAATCAGAGACCTGTATAAATCAATCTTAAATAAACCAGAGACTTCTAGATAAAAAAGAGACCTATTGAAATAAACTCTGAATAAACCAGAGACCTGTCTAAATCAATTCAAGCAAACAAAACAGAGACCTGTTTGTATCAGTATTCATTTGTTTCATTATGCTCTGAACCACCTCTCTAATTCAAACTTTATCAGGCCCCAAAGGATCCAGATTCATTATATCCATTATTGCCATGGTAACCATTTTTATTTGCCTGTTGATTAAATTCTTAGGCATCCGGAGCACTTTTTAGTCTTTTTTTGCTTGAATTATGCTTTGATTTTTCAGAATTTTAACTTACTGTAATTAATGCTGTTATGGATCTATAATTTGCTATAGAAATGATTTTTGACAAAGGGAGATAATTCTATGACAACCTGTAATCTCAGGTGTTGTTATATAATTCATATTGATTCTAATCTTCATTTGGGGTCTTCACAAAAGATTACTTTATATTGAAATATTTACGACACAGTTTCATTAGTTTTACAAGACAATGATATTGCGGCTTACATAATTATTTAATAAGAATGAAGAATATTAGTTTCTTAATTGAAGGGAGGATGGGAAAATAGTTTGGTATAATTAGATTAAAAGACAATAAAAGTCATTCCGTTTCAGTGTGGTACATAGTTGAATATAATGATTGACATCATGTAGCTTTTTGTCAATTTCACCTGATCTTCAGATGCATATGTATACAAATTGATTTCAAAAGAAAAAGATAGTTTACATGATAACATGGGCTTGTAAATACACTTATGTTTCACTGGACAGATTGTATAGAAAGAAACTGGTAACAAAAAACATCGACAAATAACATGAATAGACGATTCAATCAAATAAAAGTGGATTTAGAGAGTTGACGGGAAATGAACTTACGATACGAACACTATAAATTGAAGTAAAAAAGTTGAGATATATGATATTATGGCGATGTTAACAATGTCTTAAGATGTAATAAACATTGCCGTAAAAATGGAGGAAGTATAAAATGTGTTTACGAAGTTTTTCTGTTTTGATGTTGGAAATCGCTAAGGTTTGGAATATTGGACATGACAGGTATATATGGTTTCTGTGTTTGTGGCTAATAGATAATTGTAAATTGTACCAGTAGTGATATTGTAAGGCATGAAAAGTAAAGGCTAACTTTTTAAAAAGGGATTCAATTATTTTCAGCATTTTTGATAAATTTGATTAATTTCAAAGAAAGTTCAAACAAGATTGTTATATTTTGAAAACAAGTATAACCCCTTAAATTTACCACACTTAATTTGTCTCGTTTGGAAGAAAACTAGTCTGGGGCTACGGTGTAATGTTAGAGTTGAATCCTGATATTGTACGGCGTGAAAAGAAAAGGCCGAGTTTTTAAAAAGGGTTTCAATTATTTTCAGCATTTTTGATAAATCTGATTAATATCAAAGAAAGTTTAACCAAGATTGTTTTATTTTGAAAAGAAGTATAACCCTTTAAAATTATCACACTTTTTTGGTTAACTATTATTTTACGCATTTGATGTGCTTTGCAATGCATTGAAATGTCTTTGGACACATTGTATGTTTGTACGTCTTGGAGTATCTGTCTGTATATCAGTCTGTAGGGGAGACTCCTTCAGAGATATATAAGGGCCTTAGGGGAATATTGACACCTTAGTAAGGCTATAAGTAAGGTTGAATTATTAAAAATAAGTTCTATAATTACATTTTGTATTTCAAAATATTAGAACACCCATTTGCTATATGTACCTGTAGTTTTCAAAATATTCCCTCACCATTCGGTTGGTTAAATATACACATGTACCTAAGACCAACATTACCTTATTTTCAGCAAGTTTAAAAAGCCAGTTTTATTTAAAGTTTAATTATCACTCTATTTAAGTGCATGTGAAAAAATGATCAATTACCTTCACAAAAAGGACTAACCAGAAACCACACCAATTTAAACCCTAGTTAAAAGCAGAAAATAATTCCAGACTTTATTTGCTATATTATGTGTTATTAAGTAACTTATAAAGAGCTTATTTAGTTCAATAAAAAGATGCCTTTCCTTAAGAAATAATATCCTACTATCTTTGTCATGGGCTACTGTGAAATTAATATTCTATACAAGTTAAAATCAAGAAGATTGAAAAAGCACTTTGTCTAATTACCGATTCTAAACCTAACACAGAGACCACTGGTTAACACTGATGTGAAAGGAAATCTATTTTCCTCAAGCTGTCAATTTAGCTGTCATACAAATTTGACAGAAATTTACAAATTTTTCGTAAAATTATTTCTTGGAGAACAAAGTAACACATTTTGTGAGATTGATGACATGCCATCATGCTAGTTAACATGCAAGAGATTAAATTTGATGGACACTATAACTTTAGTATAAACCAATTTTGATATTACAATAAATACTATCACGGGAGACCTTATTGGAAGCCAAGAGGTATCAAGTGGTATTGAAGTATGGTGAAACCCCTATAGGGTACATTATGAGTGTCATTTCTGGGGACTCTCCAGACTTTATAATACACACTTATTTCTTAGAGAATAATTTTGCCATAGGAGATTAATTACAATTAGAGATGTTATAATGGAAAAAAATAATAACCCATAAACACAGCCTTTATATATGTCATAAGTGATTCAAAATTTTTATTCTTTCCTAATAGAATATAAAGATATGAAAAAGAAAGGAAATGGGGTAAATGTCAAGGAGACAGTTACATCCCATATCCAGGTTAAAACGACCCAAAACAAAACATCTAGGGGTCACCATATGGTCTTCAACACAGTGAGGAACCTCACACCATGTAGTAAGCCCTAAATGGCCCCGAAAAGGTAAAAAAGTGAATAAATCAATGGAAACAAACCACATCCAATAACCCAAATATCAAGAAACTAAAATTTTATAAGAAGACAAGGACAAGCCAATGACCAACATATTCCTGACTTGGGACAGGCTCAAAAATTGTGGTGGGGTTAAACTCGTTTTCTTGGATCCAAACCCTCCCCCTATGTGGGGTGAATGGCAAAAAATAAATACACAAAAAGACTCACAGTAAAAATCAAACTAGAAAATAGTCCAACTTATCAAGACGAGTGCCCTTACAATGAAGTACATAAAAAATGAAGACAATACACACAGGTACTCTCCGGACAAATGCTCGCAGTTACTGACAGCTAGCTAAGGACATAATTTCCGTTGACTATGATATCAAGCCTTCTTACATATGAAATTTCAATTGAAATACTCCTAAATAGATTTGGTATGACGGAAAGAAGAACATGATATTGTGCAATGCCAAATACTGCCAATATGAAAAATTGTTTAAATTTAGTTATGGTGTAAAGCATTTAGGAGATGATCAA
>MJUU01037727.1:25894-53112 GCA_002080025.1 Modiolus philippinarum
GTGCACAATTTTTAGAGAGAGTTTTGGAATTCTGCGCAATTCTGCGTAAACAATTTTTAGAGAGTGTCTGATGATTTTGGGCAGTTCTGCATAATTTTTAAGGAAGTGTTTGAAGATTCTGCGCAATTCTGTGCACAATTTTATAGAAATGTTTGGAGATAATACACAATTCCACACACAATTTTAAGGGAGTGTTTTAAGATTCTGCACAATTTTTAGAGAGAGTTTTGAGATTCTGTGCAATTCTGCGCACAATTTTTAGAGAGTGTCTGAAGATTCTGTGTAATTTTTAAGGAATAACTAAATACCGAAGTTACTGTGAATTTACTTTCTGCATATGCGCATTTCAACAACTTATGTCTCATCAGTGCAGATAAAATCTAAACGTTTGAAGATTCTGCACAATTCTGTGCACAACTTTATGGAATTGTTTGGATATTATGTGCAATTTTGTACACAATTTTCAGGGAGTGTTTCAAGATTCTGCGCAATTCCGCGCAGTTTTATGGAAGTGTCTGGAGATTTTGCACAATTCCGCGCACAATTTTATGGAGGTGTTTTAAGATTCTGCGCAATTCTGTGCACAATTTTTAGAGAGAGTTTTGGAATTCTGCGCAATTCTGCGTAAACAATTTTTAGAGAGTGTCTGATGATTTNAATAGTTTCTTAATTACTGTAAGTGGAATGGTAATAATATTTGGCTTGTAGGTTGCTCTTGAGTAGTACATGACTGTTTTAGCGACAAGCAGGGACGGGCGAGACATCTATTAGGGTCCACTCATTTGAATTTATGCACTTTGTAAATGATATTGCCATAGAAGTTTGGATGTGAAAAGAGCCCTGCATGTAGAAACATAATCATTCTTCCTAAACCAATTATTGATTCTTAGGAAACTAGTAAAGAATTTTACCTAAATAACAATAATTTGGCCATTTTTCATCCATGTCTCCCAGCTCTGAAGTTTCTAGCCTCTTCAGTTTGCCATGTTTTGTTTTGTCTCCTCTGAATCATTCTGAAATTTTGCCACATCTCCAGATCAAGTGATGTTTGACTTGCACAAATATGAAATTTACCATGACTCTTGATTCTAATATTTCAATCGTGTATCTTAATTGCTTTGTTTTACCATGTCTCTAAATTCCGATATTTCACAATGTCTTTAAAAACTCTGATGTTTCATCATGTTTCCTGATTCTGATATTTTACCATGTGTCTTAATTGATGCTGATATTTTGTTCCTTACTTTCCATATTTCACCATGTTTCTTCATGTTTATATTTTACCCTGTCTTTTGATTCTGATATTTTAAAATGTCTCTTGATTCTGATATTTTAAAATGTCACTTTATTCTGATATTTTTCTAATGACCCATGATTTTTTATATTTAACCATATCTCATGATTTTGATACTTTACCTGCCTATTGATTCTGATATTTTACCATGTTTTTTATGCTGATTTTTTATTACCATGCTTCTTGATTACAATATTTTAAAATGTCTCTCAATTTTGATATTTTATCATGTCTCATGATCTTGATACTTTACCATGTCTCACAATGCTGATATTTTACCTTGTCTCATGATTCTGATATTTTACCATGTCTCATGATTCTGATATTTTACCATCTCTCATGATTCTGATATTTTGGCATTTCTCTTGATTTTGATTATTCATCATGTCTCCTGCTTCAGATATTTTATCTTGACTTTTGATGCTGATATTTTACTATTTTTCTTGATTCTGATATTTTACCATGTCTCTTGATACTAATATTTTGCCATGTCTCTTTATTCTGATATTTTACCATGTCTCATTCTGATATTTTGCCATGTCTGATCTTGATACTAATATTTTGCCATGTTTCTTGATACTGATATTTTGCCATGTCTCATGATTCTGATATTTTGCCATGTTTCATTATACTGATATTTTGCCATGTCTCATGATTCTGATATTATACCATGTATCTTAATGCTGATATTTTAGTATGTCTCTGAAAGCTGATATTTTACCACACTTCTTGATTCTGCTATTTTACCATGTCTGATGATTCTGATATTTTACCATGTCTCATGGTGCTGATATTTTACCATGCCTCCTGATTCTGATATTTAATAATGTCTTGATTTTGATATTTTACCATATGTCTCTTAATGCTGATATTTAGTCATGTCTTTTGATTCGGATATTCAACTATGTTACTTGAATCTCAGATTTTGTCCGTTGATTTCTATATTTTACCATGTGTCTTGAGTCTGATATTTTACCATGTCTCTTCATCTGATATTTTGCTAACTGCATCTCTTGTTTCTGATATTCAGCCAACTGTGTCTCTTGTCTCTGATATTTTGTTGTGTCTCTTGTTTTTGATATTTTGCTAACTATGTCTCTTGTTTCTGATATTTTGCTAACTGCATCTCTTGTTTATGATATTTAGCAAACTGCATCTCTTGTTTCTGATATTTAGCTAACTGTGTCTCTTGTCTCTGATATTTAGCTAACTGTGTCTCTTGTCTCTGATATTTTGCTATGTCTCTTGTTTTTGATATTTTGCTAACTGTGTCTCTTGTTTCTGATATTTTGCTAACTGCATCTCTTGTTTCTGATATTTTGCTAACTGTGTCTTTTGTCTCTGATATTTAGCTATGTCTATTGCTTCCAATAATCTTACCATTTTTCTTGTTGCTGATAGGTAATCTTATTCAGATGTTTTTCCATGTCTCTGATTCTGCTATTTTTAGGGTATCTACCAAAGCCAGAAAGTTAGCAGACAACTCTGTAACCAAATTTCTATTTTTTATTCCCGGCACCTGAATCGGTTTTCAGGGGCTTCGGCTACAGAGCTGCCGGGCGCGTCCCCATGTGGTGGATAGGGGAATGCCCTGTCTATGCGGGGTAGTCAGGTCATAATACGGAAAGCCTGACCGCGAACCATTGTAGCCAAACTGTGTGGAGAAACGCCACGCTCCATGCAGTATAAAGACCCCTTCTATATTTCTCTAAAGAGAGTAGACGCACTGGGTGTCGTATGGAAGGCTAAATTTCCTGCCCCTACCCATTTCTCCAATTTTCCAGTGGCAGTCAAAAGTCGTTGCCCAGGTTGTCCCTTCCACCTTTATTTCTTTCTTCTGATACTTTCAATTTTTTGAATTGATTAACTTGTTCTCGTCCTGATATAGCTGAAATATTGCTCATTGGACGTTAAACTCTAACTAATCAATCAATCAATCAATCTATTTTTTATTTCATTTATTGAATACTATAAAATTAACTTTGTGAATTGTTTGTTTTATAGTACTGAAAACAAAGATTTTCAAATTAAATAGTATTTAACAACAGTCATTGAACTTTAGAAAATGTTTGTTATAAATAATAGAAAGACTTGATGAGTTTTACATGGGCAATGATCTTGTACAATCATTAATGATTTCTAATGAACAGAATATCACATTATACATCAGCCTTTTTACTTGGAAATTTCTGTCAATGAGGTCTTGATCAAATTTGTCACATTACGACATTGTTTTGGGGTATACATTTAGTGTCTTTACAAGGATATTTGTATTGTTATTCAAGTATTTAAAGTATGCTGACAAACTGTGGATTAGAGTGCCCACAGATATTAGAATTTGACTTAGAAACTCTGCAGAAATCATGTACACACAAGACGTCTATAGCTATCAGTTAAATTTAATCTCTCAAAAACACATCTTATTATTTGCATTATATTTGCACCCTACAGAGAGGACTACTCTAATCCCTTAACTTCATCATGCAAGTCTTTGCAGAAAATGCTGATATCTGCCTAGAAAATGACTTACAGAGAAACCTGTATAAACTGAACCCCTAAAGGCTATGGGACTGAACAATTTGTTCGGTTACACAGTCTTAAAATATACAGAATTTGATACAAAGGGTCTTCATATCATGTTTAGTTAAGACAGGGATTCAGTTTTAGTCAAAGTTTGGTTTGGACAGGATTCACTGTACAATCAAAAGCAATCCAACTATTTCAACATCTAAAGTTAGAGGTAATTGGTTTTTTATTGCATCTGATTGCTCATTTCATTTATTTGCTTCAAATCACACCAAATGATATTCACAAATCTTTTATAGTTAAAATCCAATTTGATTTAAAGATACAGTGTGTAAACAAGATGGCCTGAGATGCTATAATTTGCAGACTTGGAACAAAAATACTTTTTCTTCTGGACTTAAACTGAAATTCAGGAAATAGTCAATCTTAAACCTTGATCTAAAAATAAGCTTTTAATTCGAATTGACCTGAAAATTCTTATCTGGCCAAAATCTGACCATGTGTTTTTACCAGGCCTTGATCTAGAAATAAGTAATCATGTGGTATATATCTTTAAAAGTATTTTCTCTGGCCTTGATCTGATAATTAGCTTTTATCTAGCATTAATCTGAAATTATCTGGCCTTAATCTGAAAATTAGTATTCATGTAGCCTAAATCTGGGGTTAATAAAAAGTGTGAGTGAACTCTCTTGTTAATGTATCAACACTAATGACCATGTTTTATGCTGTAAATAATTCATTTTTTAGTCTTATGGCAGAATTATTTTCCAGTAAATCAGGTGTCGATGACGAGTTTTCCATAATTGGCGTTATAACCAGGGGCATAAACAACCTGAAATTGCTGGATCATATAAATGTTTTATAAATTTCTATCAAGCTTAATTTGAAGCCGATCATAAGTCTTGGGAATTTTGAAGCAATAAAGTAAATATAAAGTTGTTTTGCATCACAAATCAGTGGTAAGTGAGAAAGGAAAGATTTTAGTAAAGTGACAAAAATGGATAAAGGAGAGATCTTATTGCTTAATTCATTAAGTGCAAGAAACAGGTAAGGAAATTGAGAAATGGTTAGAAATTAAAGTGTGCATCTTATTCTCTGATGCTTACTGGTCATTAAAGCATTGCTTTTGAGTTTTGATACTGATGTTCATTAAACATGGCATATAGAATCTCATCCAAGGGTGATTGAGAAAAAATAACTAGTTGTACTTTAGTAAGTAGAAGAATTTGAAACAAGTATTTCACAGGTAATAGCAATAGCTCTTATAGTGTTTGGAAATTTGAGTGACCCTATAAACCAATGAATTGAAATATTGACATGTTTTTTAGATACGGCCTATTAGAATTACCGGCAGTAGATTCTCATCCTCAACCAACCCTCCAAAATCACCCCCAAAACTATAATTGCATATTTACTTCCGTTTGGTTCAATTGTACTTAGCGCTGAAAAATATGAACCCAGTTTTACACAATGTTTCTGTTTTTGGGTAAATATCTGACAACTACGTCTTCTTTTTTGTGAAAATCTCATCTAAAGGGTCGTCTGAATTAAAAATGTAATATAAGAGCCTTCCACCTGCCCCATATTTCTATGTATGGAAATCTAATTATTATATTTCCTTGGCCTATGTTGTATCCTCCTATATAAACTTCCTATATTACAGTAGGCCCCAATTGTGGCTTCCTGTCTGTTTTTCAAGGATATATATAGATGTGTTTTAATTTGTTTCCTGGTAAACATGTCACGCTTTAATTAGTCGTCATTATTAATATTGATCTGTAGTATAGACGTTGTATTCGATGATTTCTGAGAAACTGTAAGTTAAATTTTAATTAAATTTTGATTTGATTAAGTCTTCAGTAATTCCTTTGTGTATTTTATGTTTAGAGAGAGGTTAGTGATTGTGTTATGATCAGTCAATGATAACTTATTCTGAAACACTGTAGACTGAACCGTTTATGTTTCAGAGATTCTGAAGGAGAAGTTTACTTACTATATATGGAATTATGGAAATTTTCCCGCAGATTATGTTTTGCCAAAGCCAGGCTCGAGCTTTAACAGTTTATGAGATTTGCTTCCCATGATGATAACCCCTTAGTATCCTTGGTACCTAGGATGATAACCCTTTATCAGCCTTTTAACCCAAACCCTTTATCAGCCTTGATACCTATGATTGAAACCCTTTATTAGCCTAATAAGCTAGCCAAGATGGTAACCCTTTATCAGCTTTGGTACCCAGGATTGAAATATTCATGAACTATTTAAGGTAGATCGACACTAATACAAAGGGCATTGGATTAGCACATTTGCGAAACATGAATCGGTTGTGGAATTAACTTGATTTTCAAGCCAGAATTTTCCTTCATTGGCCTTTAATTCATTGTGACGTCATTATGGATTGACATACATTGTACACTTTCCCACGAATTGGCTCCCTTTTGCTGTAAATTTTGTCTATTTCGTCAATTATGTAAAATATCTCTCTTAATCAAATGGTGACATATAGATTTTTTCAGCTCAACATATAGCTTAAGTGTTTATCTCTGAAATATCAAAAAATAAAAAAAATCTGTCTGATATTTATTTCACATGAAAGCTAAACAATGAGCAATTGTTCTAATAGTCTCCTATATATTCTTTGTAAATATTTTTGAAAAATACTCAATTTGGCCTGACTTTCAAAGCCTGATAACAGGAAAAGATGATCACATCATATCATTTTATTTTATGTTTTGAACAAATGGACTAATACCTACAAAATTATGTCTGATATTTTTATTAGGCTTGATTTAAGTTAAAAAAACAGTTGAGCTTATTGTTAAGGAAGGCAAAATGTATCAAACTGAATAAATAACTTCAAAAGTTATTGCTAATTTGCTTGATTTTTATGCTAATAGTTTCATAGCGAAGATAATTCTATTATCACTGCACTGCGCTGATATGATCATATTATCGTCAATCTCTATGGAACAATAGCAACAGCGTATTAATACGACGTCACGTGACGTTTCGTGGAAAAAATAATCCCAAGAGAGTAAGTGCTGTATTTAACTAAAAAATATATATTTGACCTAAAAATATTCCTGTAGTAAAAGAAACATAAATCTGATATATATCAATAGCAGAATTAGCGATAAAAACACTATTAGTTATTTGTTTTGCTTGGATAGATTTCTCAGCTAGCATTGCATCTCGTGCCATCGCACTCCATGCAATACAAGCAGAGAATTCCATACTCGCAAAACAAATTACTAATAGTATATAATTACTACTTTTATTGATAAAGAGAGAAAAATGTTGGAACAAATGATATCTCAATAGTACTGTGATCAGTCACTGGCTATACTATTTAGGCAATAGAAAATTGAGGTGCCTTATGACTGCAGAATTTACAGGATAGATATACTCTGGTTAGACAATTAATATAAAGTCAGTCTAGTCTCTGGCCTTTACACATATTTCAATGTTAAAATGGAAATATTTGATCTATTTTCAGGAGATGTCAGAGAGATCAAGACGATATCTTGGTCAAGCAGGCAGAATCACACCCAATATCACATGACAGAAAGTCACAGAAAGAAAATCGTCATCACAGGAATTCTATCGCTGATTCTAGCGTTCAAAACAGAAATTCTGTTACTGAGTCAGATATAATACAGGAAAAAGACAAAAGTAAACGGAATCATGAAAATGGTGCTGTTGTTAAATTATCTAAACCTCCGTTAGTTAAACAGAATTCTAATGTTAGTAGTCATTCCGAATTTTCTTGTTCGTCTCATGATGAAAATAACGTGGAACACCTTATTGTGCCTCATCACCATGGAGATTTCAATCAAACTAAAGATTCATCAGATGAAAGTGAAACTTTAAGTAGATTGAGTTCTTCAAGACATGGACCAAAAATTGTATATAGTCATTCAGAAGATCACCCCCGTGTAGATAGACTTTCACCCTTTGGTTCACCTTCATCATCACCAAGGCTACTAAGGCAGCCTACCATGGAAACCAGACGAGTTTCCGTGTCAGACAATGATGGCTACACTAAGCTTAATCAATACAAACTAAAAAGTGAAATAGGAAAGGTAGGTACTTATGTTCAGGTAAAATTCTCTTTCAAAGGTCAGATGAATATGCTTTGAGCTAAAGGAATGGTTGAGCTTATACTATTATTTAAACTTAAATAGAGGGAAATCAAAAAGGGTTGGAGACATCCATGGTGTTCAAGCTTTTGAGGTTGAATTATGTTTAGACTTGGACAACTGAAAGGGTTCAAGACTTCCATGGTGTATAGGTTCAAACTGTTGCCGCTCAAGCCATCAAGTTCTACTTTATAAGGGTTTGTCTTATTTACAGCTCTTCAAAGTTTTTGGTCTCCTTTGTGACAAAGTTGCAAAACCCCATCAAGCGATCCCAATTTTGGTATTCCATCGTCAACAGTAAAATTTGAAGTCCTGTATTCAACATAGATTTCATGCAATTTGAAGAACAGGCTTTGACTTTGAGATTATTTGAAATATATCAACCATAGCGATTTCCTGGTAACTTGAAAATATATAAATATTATTTGTGTCATACTGTTTCCTTGGGAAGAGGTCATTAACCATATTTCTTTTCATCAAATTTTAAGTAAAACGGTTAATAATAAAATTTTGCTTTATTATCTCCCTTTATCGAAAACATTTTATATATAGACTAATTTATTGGTAATTTGTATGAGTTTCCTTTGATCTCTTCAGGCAAATATTTTTAGTATTTGCTACTGCCCGAATAAGAAAAAATATTGGCAAAAAGTATCTTAAGCCACGCCTACCTTGTCAATCAGTGCATTAATGTAAGCAAAGAAAGAACATCCACAAAACCGTAAACACACAAATTCTTTTACTAATCAATAGTCAATTTCATGATTTCTTCAAAATTGATTTTCGTTTTTCAAAATTTGTTGTATCAAATGATTTCGTTGATTACAGATAAAAAGAATAATAGAAGTACTTCAAATATTGTCTCCAAAGTGGGCTCGTCCATTATATGTCGCCAATATTTTTATGCCCCCACTGTTAAGCAACGGGGGCATTAAGTTTTGCCCATGTCCGTCCTAACGTCATACGTCTGAAATTTTCGTCAAAGATTTCTCAGCTTGTATCTGCAGGGATGATTTGATATTTGGTCTGGAGCTTTGGTTTGAAAAGTTGTGTCTCCCATTTTCAAGTCCATCGCTCATCCTACTTCCTGTTTACCGATATATCTGTATGGTGGGGGCATCTGTGACCCATGGACACATTTTCTTTTATTTGTATCTGAAACAAAACTTCCATTATTCTATATATACACACTTTCAAAGAGCAAAATTTATGTGAATAAGATATAACCTGAAATGTATTTTGCATTTATACACATTATTATTTTATTACACACCAATACTGGAGAAACTTTATACAAAATAAATGCAAATTCTAATGCAATCATGTTTGTAAGGATAATTTTGATTGGTTGTCATCTAGATTTTCAGGAGGGAAATTCACAATTTACTATTGGAACCAATATTTGATGGAATGAAAATGATTTTAACATTATTTTGATTGATTGCATTAAAATTCAGAAAACCATACTGTTATTTAGAATTTTTGGGGGGTTAATCTTTGATTTTACTTTTGCAAATATCTTTTTACTGCGTCTACTTACGCATCGCTAGAAAACTCAATATACTACAGTAAAACTTATCAATTACACCAGCAAAAATATGTTTTGTCTATACGTTACGCACATAACAAAGTTAATACTCAGAAAATATCCCCAGTAAGCATTTTTCTATTCCCCTAACTATCTTCATATAAGCTTTTTAATTTTATGTAACACAATAATTCTCCTTAAGGGACATAAGTTGTCATAATATGTTTCAGCTTCAAGTAAATTACTATCATATTATTGTTATAATTACAGATAAATTTTACCTTAGGGTTTTGCCATTTAAAAGAAACTTTAATCCAGTTTTATATATTATGAATACAGCCCACATTGACTGTTTTATGAATACCAAAGTTGAGATACCATGCGTGTAAGATGACATTATGTCAACTTGTTGTCAGCAATTTTCTCTCAACTGCTGTATCTCATGTTTGAAGCAATACAGTCTTAATTTTAAGAGTACTTTACATATTGCAGAATTTAGAAAAAATCCTCTGTAATGTGTATCTTGAATCCAGGTGTTATAAAGTAATTTGAACCCCCTAAATTGACCCAGGGTTTAAAACGCAAAATGATAGAATGACCCTGCAGGAAAAACTATTATCCATGGGGTTCAAAATACCAGATGACACATCGTCATATATTTGTGGTACTTGATAGTCAATGGTTCCAATGACTGCATGGCGAAAAAATAGCATTCGTTGGTGAATTTTTATTCTCTAATGATATGTGAAGTTTAAACCAGTTCCGATCTTGACCTGTTAGATAAATTTTCAAATTCAACGTATGTTGAATAAAGCCCCGTGCTATTTCCCACCAAATCTATTCAGAAAAATTCTCAATGTTAATCATTTATCATAAGAAAAAAAGATTACATTATCCAGATTATTACCATATTTTATCCACTCTAGATAGTTAAATTTAAAAATTTAAAAATGCTCGGCAAGTCTAAAAATTTAAATTCTAAAAATTTAACTATCACTAGTGGATAAAGTATGGTAATGATCAGGATCTTGTGGTGTAATCTATTTTAACATAGTTCCACCTTTTTGATTAAAATTGACCAGCAAACATCCTTATTGTAATTCAGGAAAATTTAAATTTTGTTTCTTCTTGAAGATTGTATTTTTTTTTGTTTATTAATTATGTAGGTGTTTTTTTTTAATTTTATACCATTTGTAATGGTAATACACATTACTTCCATGTGCATGAAATCTCATTTAATCCAAGGTAATTATAAATCTCATTGATTGCATAATAAGCAGTACTGAAACATTAAGTATTATCTAAATCCCCAGTGTGTCTCAGATGTATAGATTTATTACATACTTATAGAAAAAACAGCTTCAATTGGATTAGTTTTTTGGGCTGAAAGCCTGCCTTAGTTTATAAGTTTTCTACCCATGATGATAACCCTTAGCAGCCTTTGTACTCAGGATGATAACCCTTATCAGCCTTAGTACCAAGGATTGAAACTCTTTATCAACCTTGGTACCCAGGATTGAAACCCTTAAACCCTTTATCAACCTTGGTACCCAGGATTGAAACCCTTTATCAGTCTAATAAGCGAGCCAAGATGATAACCCCTTTATTAGCTTTGCTACTTGGGATGATGACCCCTTTATTAGCCTTGCTACTTGGGATGATAATGCTTTATTGGCCTAGTTTCCAAGGATGATAACCATTTATCAGCCTTACTACCCGGGATGATAACCATTTCAGCCTTACTACCTAGAATGATAACCCCTTTTCAGCCATGGTACCCAGGATTGAAACCATTTATCAACCATGGTACCCAGGATTGAAATCCTTTATCAACCTTGGTACTCAGGATTGAAACCCTTTATCAGCCTAATAAGCGAGCCAAGATGATACCTCTATATTAGCTTTGCTACTTGGGATGATGACCCCTTTATTAGCCTTGCTACTTGGGATGATAATGGTTTATCTGCCTAGTTTCCAAGGATGATAACCATTTATCAGCCTTACTACCCGGGATGATAACCATTTCAGCCTTACTACCTAGGATGATAACCCTTTTTCAGCCATGGTACCCAGGATTGAAACCATTTATCAGCCTTGGTACCCAGGATTGAAATCCTTTATCAACCATGGTACCCAGGATTGAAACCCTTTATCAGCCTAATAAGCGAGCCAAGATGATACCTCTATATTAGCTTTGCTACTTAGGATGATGACCCCTTTATTAGCCTTGCTACTTGGGATGATAATGCTTTATCTGCCTAGTTTCCAATGATGATAACCATTTATCATCCTTACTACCCGGGATGATAACCATTTCAGCCTCACTACCTAGGATGATAACCCTTTTTCAGCCGCCATGGTACCCATAATGATAACTCTTTATCAGCCTTGGTACAAAGGATTACAACCCTTTATCAGCCTTGCAACCCAAGATGATAACCCTTTATCATCCAAACTCCTCATGATGATAACTTTTATCTGCCTAATACTACCCAATATGGTGACTTCTTTATTAGCCTTAAGCTTGCTACTTGGGATGATAATACTTTATCAGCATAGTTTCCAAGGATGAAAATCATTTATCAGCCTACTACCTAGAATGTTAACCCTTTATCAGCCTTTTAACCCAATATGATAACCCTTTGTCAGTTTTGCCAGGATAATAACCCTATTTCAGCCTAACTACCCAGGGTGATGCTACCTTGGAGGATAAGCATTCAGCCTTGGTAAACCTGAACATATTGATCCACAGTTGCAAGTTCAATATCAGCCTGAGGCAAATCATAGAGTCTGATATTAGCTGATCCTTTATCACTGGCAGATTTAGAAAGGATGTGTATTATTCTCCATATATTTTTAGCTTAGTTAGGATTCTAAGCAAAGGTCACATGGATACAGTAGACTGGTTTGCAATTCCCGTAAGTCTCATTCCATTTTGAAAAAATATATCTTGACATTTGAACAAAAATTTGAACATCATAATCTTCAAACATCGATCACTATTTTGTGGGAAGCATTTTTGAATTTTAAGACTTACAAACTTTGTATACAGAAAAGCAGTTGAAAATTCTTTAATTCAAGATATTAAAATGAGAGTTTTAGAAAAAGATATACTTTAACCCTCATTTCAATAATAGCTATTAACAGTGGCAGATTTGGGGGGGCCCTTAGGTCGGAAAATATTTAAAATTCCTAGGGGTTTTTAAAAAAATTGGGTCCCCCCCCCTTTGAAAAAAATTTTGGTCGGGCCCCTCCCTTAGCAGAAAGTCTGGATCCGCCACTGATTAATTATCAAAATTTGCCTTACTAGGTTTTTTCTATGTACCTGCTCTTGGTACAAAAATGTTACAATTGATGGTGAAATAGATGGCAAGGATAAATAAGTACAAAGGATTATGGGTAAATGAGTTTCACGTGACATGTCTACAAAGACATCAGATAATACAGTTAGTATGTATGACATGATTCTTACAGATTATGTAGGAACATATTGAGGTCGTCTTTGTTAATCCAGTCTACTATTTTTCGCATGATATCTGTTCTTTGAGTGTGATCACGAAAAATGTGTGGTTGCTAAAGAAGATGTTAATGGTGATGAATTTGAATTTATGTATCTGATTATGTAGAAAAGATTGAGGCTATCTCTGTAAATTCAGTATATATTTTTTGTTGGCTATCTGCTCTTGAAGTGTGATTATAAAAATGTTTTGGGTGGAAGATGCTTATGTTGACAGTGTTGAAGGCCATTTTTAGCTCACATTTAAACCCTAGAATCTAGGCCTATAGGCAGCACCCCATCCAAGATGACTGCCAGCAGTGAAAATAGTTTTAATATTAGAACCTATGGAAAACACATTCAGAGATCTTTTTGTTAGAAACTGCAAGTCCAATTAGAACCAAACTTAGTCACAATGGTCCTTAGATGGTCCCCTCCAAAAATATCATGCAGAAATGTACCTCATCAAAGATGGCCACCAGTGGGAACATAGTTCATCATAGAACCCTATTGAAAACACATTCAAAGTTCATCTTTTCAGAAACTACTTATCCAATTAGAACCAAACTTATTCAAAATGGTTCTTAGATGTTCCTTGCAGTAGGTCCTTACCTCATCGAAGATGGTCGCTAGCTTGGACCATAGTTTAACATTGGACTGGATGGAAAACATATTCAAAGATCTTCTCGGAAACTACTTGTCAAATTAGAACCAAACTTGGTCACAATAGTCCTTAGATAGTCTTTTCTACTGCAACAAAGCAAAATAATTAAATGTATAAATATCTTATTCAGCATAATCAATGCAATAAGTTATAAATATCTGTAAAGTAATTGATACTGACAACATATCAATATCTGATACTGTGGAAGTACTTTTATTCGTGGACATCAATTTTCGTGGTTTTCACAATTATCACTATTTCGTGGGTACTTAAATTCGTGGTTTTGAATTCAATGCATTAAAACCCTATGGAAAAAATGCNGAAGTCGAGGGACAATATGGGTCGAGGGATGATAATCAGGTCAATATGGAAATGCACATGTATTAAACTTTTTATTACATACTTCCGACGTTTAGAAATGCCAGGCCGATATGTACCGGTAGTCATTTATTTGCCCAGGCCAATATGGACCGGAAGTCGTTTATTTTGTCTGAAATGCACGAGGAGCATAAAATAACATATTATTTTCCTGGGGTGTGAAAATATGGACAGTTTACTTCCAATCATATTGATCATGCAAAAACGCTTTTATTTCTACTAAGTATGTAATAAATATCTGTAAAGTAATTGATACTGACAACATATCTGATATTTAGATAACAAGGCTGTCCTGCCCGGTCAGAAACTTGTATATTTATGACTTATAGCATTGATTATGCTGAATAAGATATCTATACATTTTTAGCTCGCCGGAACGAATGTCCTGAGAGCTATAGTCATAACCCTGGTGTCGGCGTCGTCGGCAGCAAAACTTTAACCTGGCTTGTGAAATCCGCTTGAACCGGTGCTAGGGGCCGTCTTGAACTTACTATGAGGTATGAGCATAGCTCATTGTAGAAGGCCTCATGGTGACTTCAAGATGAAGAACAACAACAAAAGCCTCGTTCCAGTGCTTGTTTTTTCCACGTATTTGTGGAGATTTTGTCTCATTTGCTTTTACTCTATATCCCTTCATTGCTTATTGTGGAATGGAAACCTGAAGACCTAGGATGTTGATATTTGATATGTGACTTCCTTGTGATAAAAGCTTTCTTCTGGTACCATACTTGTAGACATTTTGACCTTGATCTTGCCCTAAGGGCAATTTTTAAAAAACTTTAACCTTGCCTATAGAAAGTAGGCTTTTAGTGGTTGGATGTTCATATTTGGTATGTAATTTCCTTATGATGAGAGCTTTCCTCTTTTACCATACTTGTAGACATTTTGACCTTGACCTTGCCCTTAGGGCAATTTTTAAAAATCTTTAACCTTGCCTATAGAAAGTAGGCTTTTAGTGGTTGGATGTTCATACAGTAGAACTTTGATGGCTCAAACTGCAATTACTCGAACACCATGAATGCCTTGAACCTTTTTTGTGGTCCCTTTGTTCGAATTCTAACATAGTTCTATCTCGAACACCCCTTTGACTCAAACTGTTTTCATTGGTCCCTTTGATGTTCGAGCAATCCAAGTTCGACTGTATTTAGTTTGTAACTTCCTTATGATGAGAGCTTCCAAATGGTACCATATTTGTAGACATTTTGACCTTGACCTTGCCCTTAGGGCAATTTAAAAAAGAAAAACTTTAACATCGCTTCTAGAATTAAGTTGTTTAGTGGTAGGGTGTTCATATATGGTATGTGACTTTCTTGTGATGAAAGCTTTCTGATGGTACCTTTGACCTTGACCTTGCCCTGAGGGCAATTTTTTAAAAACTTTAACCTTGCTTCTAGAATTAAGTTATTAAGGGGTAGGGTGTTCATATTTGGTATGTGACTTTCTTGTGATGATAGTTTCTGATGATACCATATTTGTAGACATTATGACCCTGACCTTGCCCCCAGGGCAATTTTTGTCTTACCTGCAAAGAAAGTCACAAAGGCGAGACATAGCGATCCAAAATTCTGTCGTCGTCAACATTTATTTTAACCCTGTGGTCAAAGTTTTCTTAACATCAATATCTTCATCAAATATTTATGAAATCATTTGAAATTTGGACAGAAGCAAGAAAATGGTCAGAAAATTACCTCTAGCTGAAAAATTTTGAAAATTTTTATTTAGTTTTTCCGATTTTTCCGTATTTCGACTTAGTTTGTTTGCTCAAGAAATTTATTTTAACCCTGTGGGTAAAGTTTTTAGAAGTCAAATGAAGTTATTAAATCTTATTTGAATTTCACAAAAAGTGGTCAAAAGTTAGATGATTGTCAGAAAATAACCTCAAGCTGAAAAAAATTGGATTTTTTTTTTTATTTATCTGTATCTTTTTAAAATTTGGACTTAGTTTTTTTCTAAAAAATTTCAATGTTAGATGTTAAGAGGTAGAATAGTCTTTGAATCTTAATAGAATTACATTAAAATTGATATTTTGGCATAAAGTGAGCAGATGTGTAAAAGGCTGTTGGAATTTTGATTCCGGTTCCAACTTTGGTAAATTTCCTGAAAATGTCAAAGATCAATAATTTTTTTAATTTTTGCATTCAATTACAAATTTTAACAATGTTTTAGTATCAAGAATAATTTTGAACACTAAAGAATGAAATAAAATGGTTCCAACTTTGGTAAATTTCCTGAAACTTTCCAAGACAAGCTATTTTTAGAAATTCTTCTTAGCAACAATGCGTTTTTAATAAATTTTAATCAAACAAACATTTTTGATAATGAAATTGCAAAAGTTTTGATTCCAATTTTGGTTTACAGACCTGGAAATCTCAAAGACCTGTTATTTTTGGGAATTCTACCTAGCAACCATAACTTTTTCAGTTCCTTTCAGTTAAAATGATAATTTTCAGAAGTCAAATTGCAAAAATCTTTGATTCTTATTTTGGTAAATTTCCTGAAATTCTCAAAGACCTGTTATTTTTTGGAGTTCTACCCAGCAACCATAGCTTTTTCAGTTCCTTTCAGTTTTAATAATCATTTATAAAGTCAAACTGCAAAAGTCTTTGATTCTTATTTTGGTAAATTTCCTGAAACTCTCAAAGACCTGTTATTTTTTGGAATTCTACCTAGCAACCATAGCTTTTTCAGTTCCTTTCAGTTAAAATGATTATTTTCAGAAGTCAAATTGCAAAAATCTTTGATTCTTATTTTGG
Source organism: Modiolus philippinarum (assembly GCA_002080025.1). NCBI lineage: Eukaryota > Metazoa > Mollusca > Bivalvia > Mytilida > Modiolidae > Modiolus > Modiolus philippinarum. Next base: position 42,673 of record MJUU01037727.1, read on the forward strand.
TAAATTTCCTGAAATTCTCAAAGACCTGTTATTTTTGGAGTTCTACCCAGCAACCATAGCTTTTTCAGTTCCTTTCAGTTTTAATAATCATTTTCAAAGTCAAACTGCAAAAGTCTTTGATTCTTATTTTGGTAAATTTCCTGAAACTCTCAAAGACCTGTTATTTTTTGGAATTCTACCTAGCAACTATATCTTTTCAGTTCCTTACAGTATGAATAATTTTTCCTACACTGAAATTTCCCAAATCCTGGATTCCAGTTGTGGAAAATTTCCTGAAATTAAAAGACCAGTTATTTTTGGAATTATACTTAGCAACCAAACATTTTTTGCAAACATTTCATTTAACACTTTATCTACCAGTGACGCATATAGTCGCTCTACTACCTAAGACTGTATTGATGTGCACCATGGCCCTCCATACATTTCAATTGCAAACTTTTTGTGCGTGTCCTGCAGCCTAATGGCAAATGTCAGCAGCAGTTATATGTAGTAGTTTTAAAGACCTTTTTTGTAGTAATAACGGCTGTTGAAAGAGCCCCAGAAACAGAAAATTCAAAAAATCGTCTAATTTAAGGGTTGGTAGGTAACTTCAAGGATATTTCCGCTTGAGAAAAGAAGGTGAAAATGCTTGAACTTCGGTTGAATAATGTAGAAAGATGATTGAGAATAACAGAAATATCACTATTTTAGGAACAATGTACCACAGAAAGAAACTGCGGCTAAATTCAGTGGAAAATAAGGAAATTGAGTGATTTTGACACTACCAGCTTTCCATACATTTCTCTGTCATGAACAATTCTTACGCTATTTATGTCAAAGATCCAGAAATGAAAGTGGTGTTACAGGCATAGCTACTGGCGCGAAGAGAAGCTGGTTCGGCACCACTTCCGATTCTCTGGGACGACTTTAGTACGAAAAAAAACGTCAAAAACACCTTTTTGTAGGTGGGGTGGGCTGTTGCCCTCCACCCTCCCCCTCCACCCCACCCCAATTTGCCTCCCATGCCGTCCTCCCGCAAATCACAATACTTGAACTTATTTCCTGTCAGCATCAACTATATTCTGCCTCATCTCATTTGCATATAATTTGCATAAATTTGCAAAGAAATGGAAATACGACTTTCTAGAAAAAAGCTGTAGTAGACAAAGGGTTAAAACAGTCATTGTACAAAATTATCTGATACCAGTTACCTCATGAAATTCTATCCAACAACCTCATCTAATTCTAATATAGGCCAAATTATAATGTCAATGTAGTGAGCGGGCAAGACATTAGGTTCCGTGGAACCTTTACAAATTTTTTAAAAACACCTTGCTTCTAGAATTAAGTTGTTTAGTGGTATGGTATTCATATTAGGTATGTGACTTTCTTGTGATGAGAGCTTTCTTATAGTACCTTTCTATAACTTTCAAATTTATTGTGCATTGAGGTCACTCAATCCACAGCGAGCTATGTTGTCTTCTGACAACTCTTGTTAATTATTTTGCTTTGTTACACTGCAAAAGGTATATGGCATGTTTGTTCCTCATCCAAGATGGCTACAAATGGTAAACATAGTTTAACATTGGACCCTATGGAAAAATCATTCAAAAGTCTTCTCAGAAACTAATAGAATTTTAGCATAATCCTAGTCACAACAGGCCAAGGACAATCTATTCCAAAAAGAAGGTTTTTTGCAGGTCTGTACCTTATCCAAGATGTCCAACAGCTGGGAGCATTATTGTTTGATATGGACCCTATGGAAAACAGATTAAAAAATTATCTTTTAAGAAGCTATTTTTCAAATAATAAGCAAACTAAGCTATGAATTGTCCCTAGATGGTCCCTTCCAAAAACAGTATAGGTCAGGTCTGTACCTCATCCAAGATTTTAGCTGCCGTTGGGGAGCATTGGAATCTTCAGAAAACACATTCAAATATCTTCTCAGAAACTTCTAGTCCAGTAAGGACTAAATTTAGTTTCAATTGACATCCTCGGGTATATATTCAGATGAAGTTCTGTTATTGCTGAAATAGAATGCAATTTCAGTGAAAACTTTACAATGAACTTATACACGGAATATACTATGACCTATTTTTTATGACCTAGACAGTATGCTTCTAGAATGGAATTTTTTGCAATTCTTCCTCATTTTATTTTAATGGCTGATTGAATGGATTGAACATGCCATTATCTACAGATTATACTTTTTATACGACCGCAAAAATTTTTGCGGTCGTATATTGGTATGGTGCTGTCGTCGTCGTCGTTGTCGTCGTCGTCGTCGTCGTCGTCGTTGTCGTCTGTAGACACTTTTGTTTTGTGTCAATAACTTAAGTTTCAGTTGACCAATCCTTATGAAATTTTAACACAATGTTCCTTGGCATAAAAGGAAGGCTTGGCTTAGTTTTGGTCATTGTGGCCCTTNTTGTCTCATGTTCACAGTGACAAATAAATACAATGTATTTTATCACCCTTGTGAATATAGAATCAGAGTTTGGAACATTTAGCAAAGTATTATATTACAACTGATGATATAATGGCATTAATCTATTTGACAAATGGAGAAATTTAAGGGCCCAAATTATCTTAATCCTTTACTATTGTTAGTTGTCACATAAATTTGAATTCTTTAAAACTAACTTTATATATTTGAACTTTAACGGCATGAACCGCAATAGCTTGAACACCATTCATGTCTCAAACTCTTTTTCTGGTCCACCCATTCAAGTTTAAACATAAATCTACTTTAAAAGCTCCAACTGAGTTTTCATTGGTCCTGTGGATGTTGGAGTCATCAAATTTCAACTATATTTTTACTTCCATGTTGATAATATCACTGTTCCGTCTTCAAAAGATCTCTCCTTTGTCAGACTATCTGCTGGGGGAACATATCCAGTACTTTGGTGCTGACCAGAAAACCAATCATTTGAAAAGTTGTAATAAGTTTGAAAATTGTACAAAATTAAAGTTAAGAAAATCTCCTTCACACAAAGCTTCCTCAGTAGTTGATTTTTTTTGTTAGGTTCTGGAGATATTTGTTCTCTTTCAACTCTCACATACGTTTTGATTGTTGGTCTTCCAATTGCATGAATTCTATCTGTAAGGAAGAGACATTCTTAAGTTGCTGGTATGGCTATCTTCAGAACTATAATTTAAATTCATTTCAAAATCTATTTGTATTAGCACTGTTCAGGACATCAGAATCTATTTGTAAGTACTGTTCAGGTCTGACTTCAGGATATGAAGAACAGTAAATCAAACATTGATTGATTCATTGATTACATTGTTATATTGATATTTATTATAACAGATATATTGTAATAAAATGCAAAACATATAAGTTTCAAATTGAGCAAGTTAAAGAGGCATAATTGGTGGTTATTTATATTTATCATCCTTCCCACTTCCCCATGGTAATATCAGCCTACAGAAAGCTATATCCTGTTGACCCAGATATATCAGAGGTTGACCTGGATATATCAAGCCATTCTCCCAAAGTTTCAAAGGCAATAACTTTTAATCAAGTTTTCACACAAAATCAAATGGATAAAAATAAACATCTATTGCATTTGCTCTTTCGGATTAGGTATTCAAAACAAAGTCACGATTACACAAATATATAGATAAACTAGACGTCAGAAAAATTGTAGAAACTTGGTCGTTGATATATCCTGCAGAGCTTTGACGTTTTCACATTATAGGTTGCTACAACATTCAAAATCAGCATTATTTCGAGTAGTTAGGTTAAAATATTCATCCAGTTACAAAACCTTTGCTGTTAAAATGATAAATTAAACTACAAAACATGTTTTTGAAGCTGAAAATTACTGAAAAGGCAAGAATGACATGTTTTTCAGGATGATAAACAAGCTTAAGTTTTTGGGCTTTTGACAGCTGATTTATTGTAAAATATCATTCCGCTCGCCAGAATTTGAACCTTGGGGCTTGTTCATGTATACATAGCTGTCAAGAGCCCATTAGCATACCGGTATACCTATAAAGATCCTGACTAAATTTTAAGCTAAATATTTTACTGTTCACAGGGTTCCTATGGTATTGTAAAGTTAGCATACAACGAACAAGATGATGTACATTATGTAAGTATGCATTGTGTTTCTTAGTCAGTCTATTTTTTTTTTTATTTTTCTCTGCACCTCCCCATGCTTTCTTGACCATAGTAAAGGTCTTTATCTATTCGTCCTTCATTCTTACTTGTGAAAACATCTCTTCAGAAACCATTCCAGTTGTACGGGATGGTATGTTTAGATCATTTTGTAGAAGTTACGAAATTTTGGGCCATCATTTTACAATGTAATATCTTGTGGATGTAAGGTCTCAGAATCTACTGCTTGGATTTAATTCATAATATGCAGGATTTTTAGTCCCAAGATGTACTAGATTGCATAAATTTGTTATATTTTGAAGGAGTTATGGTTCTTCAATCATGCAGTGGCATATCCTGCGAACATAATTCCTAAGAAGTCTCTACCTGGATTTCTGCAACTGCATGACAGATTGTCTTGTTGCTTTAGTCTGTAGATGTACATACTATACCACCATTTAAGTCGTCATGTTTTTAGAAGTCAGTGGTACTAGAATATTCAAGTTTTATTTTTACAATTGCAAATTTTGTGGACTCAAACGATGACATCAAATTCAATGAAATTTCAAAATTAACAATTTCTTTTGTCACACTTTCTTTTCCAATGCATAAAAAGTTCTTTAAATCCATATTGCATGCAAATTCAAAGACTTGAAGTTTTAAGATACTTGTGCAGTGGTGGACATGTGGCTAATGTAGCAGTCTTGTGTTTTATGGCAATGACTGGTAATCTTCCACTGTGAATACAAAAAATCAAGAGTTTCTGAATAAAAAAGATGACAGACACTAGAAATAAAAAATTAAAAAGCATGTCGGGGATTATAAAAGTGTGAATCTCATAACGTGATACTTAGAATTCACAAAAAATTTGAAGTATACCATAATATATGTAATGATTTTTTTTTGCTTCTAATTCCATGTTCTGAGCTGAGACAAGTTCCATATAACAGATATAATATTGGATTCCATGTTATATGTTCTTACAAGTACATCAAATACACATAAAATATTCTGTAATATAATCTCTGGTAAAAACTTATAACGTTAGTGTTTGTCATTGTAATCTCATGAAAGCCTTGTATGTATTACAAAGACGTTACATTGGATTTATGACTTATTCATTACTATACCCTATTGTTATGGAACCCAGTTTTATTGAAAATGTCTGGAAAATCATTTCCATGTTTTTACACCATGCATTGATTAAACTTGTACAATCTTGTTAAATGTAACAGTACCCTCAGGACACAACCCATATTGTTTAAAAAATGAAGACTTGAAAGTGGCTTCCGACAGATTAAATCATTTAGAGAAATAGTAAAACACATTGTTAGTGCTTGTGTTTGTTGTGTCAACGTTAATATTCAATTGTTTGTTTGTTTGTTATGTTGTCTGTATGTTCAAAGAAGTTTCAATCTACGTAGCAGGCATGACAGAATTACTAATATTAGTGTAATGAGTATGGTGTTCTGAGAAATGATACAGCATTTAGAGAAATTCACTTTGTAGCATATATATAAAAAGAAACTATTTTGCTATTAATTAAATTGCTGTCTTTTTAGACAACATTCAGTGGAGTGTTAGCCTGTTAGGTGTAATTTACTGAAAAAACGGTCACTGTCTCAACTTATTATAAGCTATGAGGAAAGCACATTGTTGAAGGCCTCATGGTGACTTCAAGATGAAGAAAAACAATAAAAGCATCGTTCCATTGCTTTGTAGATACTTTGTCACATGCAAAGTTACTCCATATCCTTTCATTTTTAGCTCACCTGCCGGGGGAGATTTTGCCATCACTTTGTGTCGGTCGTCTGTTGTCCGTCCGTAAACTTTTCATTCAAAGATCTTCTTCTCTGAAACCACTGTGCAAATTGAAACCAAACTTGGTCACAATAGTCCTTGGGTGGCCCCTTAAAAATTGTGTGGCTCATGTCCGTGGCTGCCAGGGGGTACCATAGTTTAACATTGGACCCTATGGGAAAAAAATGTTTAAAAATAATCTTCTCTGGAACTACTTGGCCAGTTGAAATCAAACTTGGCTTCAATAGTCCTTAGATGGTCGACTTTAAAAATTTTGTCATTTTGGTCAGTACCCAATCCGAGATTGCCGCAAGTGGGGACCGAAGTTTAACATTGGACCCTATGGGAAAATATTAAAAATCTTCTCCTCTGAAACTGATAGGCTAATTGAAACCAAACTTGGTCACAGTAGTTCCTGGGTGACCCTCTTGAAAAATTGTGTCGCTCATGTCCCTACCTCATCCAAGATGGCCACCAGCTTGGATCATAGTTTAACATTGGACCCTATGGGGAAAAACATTTACAAATCTTCATCTCTGGAAAAACTTGACCAATTTAAATCAAACTTGGCTTCAATAGTCCTTAGATGGTCAACTTTAAAGTTTGTGTCGCTTGGGTCAGTACCTCATCTAAGATGGCTGCCAGCAGGGACTGAAGTTTAACATTGGACACTAAGGAAAAATATTCAAAACTCTTCTCCTCTGAAACCACAAAGCCAATTAAAACCAAACTTGGTTACAATAGTCCATGGATGGCCCTTTTAAAAAAATTTATAAGGGGAACCCCTACCCAATATTTTTTTAATAGGGGTCTGATATGAGTTGTACTGGATGCCGGAGCTTTCAGTTGCCATGGACACTAAACAAGAAAACTGAAATTTTGGAGAAAAAAAATTCTGCTAAATTAGGGGTTTTGTTTTCAGAAATATGTTTACATTAGTTAATAAAGAGAATTTCTGGTCAAATATTTTTTGAAAGGGGACTTCTAATGCTTGATTTCAGAAGTATTTATTATCTAAATTGTTTAAGGAACCCCTTCGTAATTTTTTTTTGGAAAGGTGGCCTGAAATGGGACCAAATGACACATTCAAACGCATTCAAAGATCTTCTCGGAAACAACTTGTCCAATTAGAACAGAATGGTACTTTGAAAGTACCTTCCAATAAAGGTATCAGTAGTAACATTTTTTAACATTTGACCCTTTGGAAAACAAATTCAAAGATCACCTCAGAAACTACTGGTCCAGTTAGAACCGAACTAAGTCACAATGGTCCTTAAATTGACCCTTACCAAAAAGGTATCCATCAGTACCTTATCCAAAATGGCCACCAGCGGGTACATAGTTTCTATTGGAATAAGGTCTCTGAAACCACTAATCCAATTGGAACCAAACTTGATCACAAGAGTCCTTTGGTGGCCCTATTCAGAATTTGCATCTGGCATGTCTGCATCCAATCCAAAGTGGTCTTTTTCACGGAAAGAAGTTTAAATTCTGGACCCTATTGAAAATACCATTCATCTCCATGGTCCAGGTGAGCAATACAGGCTCTTGAGAGCCTCTTGTTCTAATGTTCTTGTAACACATACATGTACAGTCAAACTTTGATGGTCCAAACACCCAAGGGACAGAAGAATAACTTGAAAATAAGAGATTTTGAGGTCAAACTACATTTAAACTTTAAGAAAGGGTAAAAAAAAGAGTTAAAGACTTCAATATTTGAGTTATTGCAGTTCGAGCCAACCAGATCAACTGTATATTGGATCATGTGACATCATATACAGGCTTGATATGTGTTTATAGGAAATAATGTAGAACTTTCAAAGCCATTTCATTCTTTTCTTTAAAAGGCCATGTTTTTTATGACTTTTATAATAGACTGACATTTCAATTTTGTCTTATTGTAGATATATCACTGCAATAATGTCAAATCGTAGACACGTTATAAAATGATTATCTGTCCTACAAATTACACGATTGTGACATATATCAGTAGAATTATATGCTATTGAAAATCAAATAAAAAGATTTGCTGAGATGCAGGAAAGAAAGCATTACTGTATAGACATGTAAATTATTTTTATGGATGAAAATCTACACAAACAAACAGGAAATGTGGCCTAATTTGCCACATATTTTACCCCCTTTTACTGCATAGCATATTTTTAGCTCACCTAGCTATGCCAGGGTGAGCTTTTGCCATCACTTTGCATCCGTCGTCCGTCCGTTGTCCGTCCGTAAACTTTTCATTCAAAGATCTTCTCCTCTGAAACCACTGGGCCAATTGAAATCAAACTTGGCCACAATAGTCCTTGGGTGGTCTCCTTTAAAAATTGTGTCGCTCAGATCTGTACGACATCCAAGATGGCCGCCAGCTGGGACCAAAATTTAACATTGGACCCTATGGAAAAAAAACTTTTCAAATTCTATTTCTCTGAAACTACTGGGCCAATTGGAACCAAACTTGGCCACAATAGTCCTTGGGTGGTCCCTTACAAAAAGTGTTTTTTAGGTCTGCCCGATTTCCAAGATAGCCGCCAGTGGAAAACATAGTTTTAACATTTGACCCTATGGGAAAACACTTTCAAAGATCTTCTCCTCTGCAACTACTGGGCAAATTGGACCCACCTTTGGCCACTACAGTCCTTGGGTGATCCCTTACAAAAAAAGTGTTTTTAAGGTCTGCGCGAATTCCAAGATGGCCGCCAGCGGGAAACATAGTTTTAAAATTGGAGCCTTTGGGAAAACACTTTCAAAGATCTTTTTCTCTGAAACTACTGAGCCAATTGGAACCAAACTTGGTCACAATAGTCCTTGGGTGGTTCCTTACAAAAAGGGTGTTTTTTAGGTCCATGCAATTTCCAAGATGGCTGCAAGCGGGGAACATAGTTTCAACATTGGACCCTATGGGAAAACATTTTCAATGATCTTCTCTGAAACTACTGAGCCAATTGGTACGAAACTTGGCCACAATAGTCTTTGGATTGTCCCTAACAAAAAAGGTGTTTTTCAGGATTGGGCTACAATCAACATGGCCGTCAGGGGGGACACAGTTTTAACATTGAACCCTATGGGAAAACACATTCAAAGATCTTCTTTTCTGAAACTAATGGTCCAACTGGAACCAAACATGGCCACAATAGTCCTTAGGTGGTCCTTTGCAAGAAAGATGTTTTTCAGGTCAGTGCTATATTCAAGATGGCCGCCAGTGGGAAACATAGTTTTAACATTGGATCCTATCTGAAACTACTGAGCCAATTGATATCAAACTCGGCAACAATAGTCTTTGGGTGGTTCCTTACAAAAAAGTGTTTTTCAGGATGGCGCTACATTTAACATGGCTGCCAGCGGGGGACATAGTTTTAACATTGGACCCTATGGGAAAACACATTCAAAGATCTTCTCCTCTGTAACTACTGGGCAAATTGGACCCACCTTTGGCCAAAATAGTCCTTGGGTGATCCCTTACAAAAAAAGTGTTTTTAAGGTCTGCACGAATTCCAAGATGGCCGCCAGCGGGAAACATAGTTTTAACATTGGAGCCTTTGGGAAAACACTTTCAAAGATTTTCTTCTCTGAAACTACTGAGCCAATTGGAACCAAACTTGGTCACAATAGTCCTTGGGTGGTTCCTTACAAAAAGGGTGTTTTTTAAGTCTGCGCAATTTCCAAGATGGCTGCCAGCGGGGAACATAGTTTCAACATTGGACTCTATGGGAAAACATTTTCAAAGATTTTCTTCTCTGAAACTACTGAGCCAATTGGTACCAAATTTGGCCACAATAGTCTTTGGGTTGTCCCTTACAAAAAAGGTGTTTTTCAGGATTGCGCTACAATCAACATGGCCGTCAGCGGGGGGGACACAGTTTTAACATTGAACCCTATGGGAAAACACATTCAAAGATCTTCTTTTCTGAAACTACTGGGCCAATTGGAACCAAACATGGCCACAATAGTCCTTAGGTGGTCCTTTGCAAGAAAGATGTTTTTCAGGTCAGTGCTATATTCAAGATGGCCGCCAGTGGGAAACATAGTTTTAACATTGGATCCTATGGGAAAACATTTTCAAAAATCTTCTTCTCTGAAACTACTGAGCCAATTGATACCAAACTCGGCAATTGTTTTTGGGTAGTTCCTTACAAAAAGGTGTTTTTCAGGATGGCGCTACATTCAACATGGCTGCCAGCGGGGGATATAGTTTAACATTGGACCCTATGAGAAAACACATTCAAAGATCTTCTCCTCTGAAACTACTCGTTCAATTGGAACCAAACTTGGCCACAATAGTCCTTAGGTGGTTCTTTGCAAAAAATGTGTTTTTCAGGTCAGCATGATATTCAGGATGGCCGCCAGGGGGAAACATAGTTTTAACATTGGACCCTATGGGAAAACACTTTCAAAGATCTTCTTCTCTGAAACTACTGAGCCAATTGGAACCATACTTGGCCACAATAGTCCTTAGGTGGTCCCTTGCAAAAAAGGTGTTTTTCAGGATCGCACTATATCCAACATGGCCGCCAGTGGGGAACATAGTTTTAACATTGGACCCTATGGGAAAA
>MJUU01037727.1:53377-63528 GCA_002080025.1 Modiolus philippinarum
ATACAGGCTCTCGAGAGCCTCTTGTTTAAGAATTCAGATCAAGCAAAAATTTCATATCAGAAGTTTTAAAATAATATACACATAGTACATTATAGTAATGCGAAAATTAGTAACAATTAATGAATTCTGACTTATATTATTGTCAAGAAAATTTGTAGAAAAATATGCAAAAAAAACCCCCAATTTTTGCTGCATTCAGGGTAAACTGAAATTAACTAAACTGAACAAAAGGGAAACTGTCTAAACCGAGCCAAAGATGAACAAAATGCCTTTCTATACTGAAACCAGGATAAACTTATCTGAAAACCTTTCTAAAATTTCACTTAAGAGTACAGTGAAACTTGATTTAAGAGGTCACCTTTGGGAAGGAGTCAAACTGGCCTTTTATGTAAGTAAAGTGGCCTTTTAAATGAGGTTTAATTTATATGAAATATACTATGTAGGGAACAATAAAAGGTGGCCTTTAAAATCAGGTGGCTGCTTATTCAAGGTGACTGCTAAGGTAACTGTAAACCTCATAAACCCTGAACTCGGGCCTGAACTAAGGATAAATTTAAACCTGTATAAACTGAACCCAGGTTAAACTGAAAACCTGTCGAAGCTTCATCCAGGATATAAATAACATCCTGTCTTAATTGACCCTACATGTAGCACAAACTGAAAAACCTGCATATCCAGAACTTTGGATATACTGAACCCAGGATGACTTGAAAACATGTCTAAACCTTACCCTGATTAAAAGGAAAATCAGTTTAAATTAACTACAGTATATTAAAAATGGTCTCAACTTAACATACCTTTGATTACCAAACCTCACTTTCAATCCCAATTTTTATGAGTTTTTACAAACAAATAGAACCTTTGTAATGTGAAAACCTTTTAAAAGTGAACAAATTTGTTTGGTCCTACTTCAGCATAATATAAGATATTGCCAAAAAAAAATCTATTTTCTGTATTTTCAATACCTATGCATTTTTCATTGATAAATCAGCATTGTATGTTTGACTTATGTTTATATCAATGAATATTGGTATACAAACTAAATTCTCAGAATTAACATTATTATATTACTATTTCTCAAAATTTCCTTGGTAAAGTGTAAAATAGTCATTTAAACACAGAAAACTATCTGAGAGTTAATGTATTTCCTATTGATTCTAGAATTAATGACCCATTTTGGTATGATAAGTCACTGTTCTACTGTAATTAACACATTGAATTATACATCGCTACATTTGCTGGCTAATGATGTAGAATCAGTTATTGAGCCAAATTAGATTGAGTTGTTAAAGTCCAGTAGTTGGTTCAGAAAACAGGGGCAGACTTGAGACTACTATAGTCGTTATGAATAGATTAGAAACCAAAGGTGAAAATTGATTGGTCGGATAGTCTGGTAGTTAATGAGAATAAGACCATGAGTAGAAGTTAGATTTATTACATCGTCGTTATGAAATCTGATATTCCAGCAAGTTACCCAATAACGATAATACTTAACATGTAATTAGATATCAGTGTCAGTCAGCCTGTCCGACATATATTTGACTTTTTAACCCCCTTTTTCATCACTTGTATAATAATGATATGGAAGTAATTTGTAGATTGTTAAATAGTTTAGTATAGGTTGGAAGAATAGACTTATAATTAACAGGAAAAATCCAGACAATCCAAGCTCAATATTTCTCGCCCCCACCAGGAAAACGTCTTGTCATCAAAGGATATAATTAACCTGGATGTGACATTGTAGAAGAAAATTATACAGTCTGATTTGATATCATAACAAACTGAAATACCATTTATTAGTTTGTTATATTTCAGTTTTTTAAATGTTCGACTTAATTTAAAATGTTTTTGTACTATTTGCAGGCAATGAAAATACTTTCCAAAAAACGGTTAATCAAGAAAGCTGGGTTTTACCGTAAGTTCAAAGTATTAATTACAAATCACCTAGAAACATTACAGATGATAAAGATCTAACATGAATGACAAGCTTGAACTTAGATTGTGTATCATTGAAATAAAAAAAGATGTCTGGTCAAAATGTTTCATATGGAGTAAAAATAAGAAGTACTTGCATCAGAGATCTCATTAAAGTTTAAAGTTTCTTCCATAAATGGCCAAGTCCTGTGTAATGCCATAGAAGAAAGAGCAGCCTGTGTAACATTAAAACTGTGTCTGCTGTGTAATACTGTCCTTCTTTATGATTGTTGCCTATATGGTAAAGTCCAAGGATGGAATAAAACGCTGGAATGATTATCTGTGGTGGTTTTCAACATAAATATAACAAATCTAGACACTATTTTCACAGGACACAATTTTGGCTTATCAGTGAACCTTTCATCCCAGAATTAATGTCCAACTGAATGCCATGATCTATTCGGTGTCCTAGTTGTTGCTATGTGATTGTCACAGTAAAAAAAACTTTTAAGGAATTGCAAAAAGTTTTGCATTCAGTCAATTGAGCAATTAATCTAAGGAAAAAATAGGTTCTTGCATTTGAACAGAATTATTGTTGATATATCATCACCTTGGTCATATTTCAATTCCTATTCCTTAATTTTAAAAATTGTTACCATCTGTTTCTGAAACCAGATGAAGGCATTTTTTTAAATTGATTAAACAATTGCTGAACCAATCTTACAGTTTTACAATTCAAGTAATGCAATCAAACTGTAAAATTGGTTTAACAATATGAATAGATGATTCTTACCTCAGGAAATCTTGTGTCTTTATGCTTAGTGTGTGAATACAGCATCAGGTATTTGAAGATATATAAATAGTTTATTACATTGGGCAATTTATTTTTCAAGAACTGCAAACAAAAGGTTGAATATGCTAAATTGTTAGTTTTAAAATATAATTTCTAATTTCCAATAATTTTTTTGGATCTTTGGTATATTCTAAAATATTCTAAAATATAGTGGTTATTCATTTTCATTATTTTTCTGTAAAAATGGATAAATGAAAAAAATAACAAGGGAGATCATAAACATGATTATTTCCCCTAGATAATTAATACTTTCACCTTTTCCTCCCAAAAATGATCTTCATGATAAAAATACAGATAAAAATGTGCTAGAAATGGCATTATAAGATTGAATTTGTGTTCATATAAAAAATTATAAAAAAGATTGAGAAATATTTCCAAAAGTAAAATTAAGAATTTCCCTATCCTAAGAAAAAAAATATGCATTACAAAGGCAGTTTTCTTAAGTACATCTACAACTAAGTTTTAGAAGAAATCAACTTTTCAAATTGTTGAACCAATTTTACAGTTTGATAGTAACAACTGAGTTGTAAAACTGTAAGATTGGTTCAGCAATTGTTTAACCAATTTGGAAAATTGCCTTCATCTGTTTCAGATACAGATGGAAGCAGTTTTTAAAATTGATTAAGGAATAGGAATAGAAGTATGACGAAGGTGATGATATATCGACTAAAATCATCGAGATATCTTGCTCTTGTGTAAAAAATTTTACACCTTTAACTATAACAAAAACACTTCACAAATTTGACAAAGAGAAAAATTTATCAATTATGTTGAAATTACTAATTCATATCTAACTTCAAATCAAAAATACGTAGTCATAACAAATAAAATAATGGCTGATTAATAAGAGAATGAATGCTTTACTATGGAACGCCGTAACTGCCTTATGTGAGATTTTTTATATGATAATGGGGGATTTCTTTATGGTGATGAGCTATTTCTTTATGGGGATGAGCTATTTCTTTATGGGGATGATCAAATTTCTTTATGGGGATGGGCCATTTCTTTATGGGGATGAGCTATTTCTTTATGGTGATGAGCTATTTCTTTATGGGGATGAGCTTTTTCTTTATGGGGATGATGAATTTCTTTATTGTGGTGAGGTTTTTCTTTATGAGGATTATCAAATTTCTTTATGGGGATGAGCTATTTCTTTATAGGGATGAGCATTTTCTTTATGGGGGTGAGCTATTCTGTATAGGGATGAGCTTTTTCTTTGTTGGCGTAAGCAATTTCTTTATGATAATTAGCACCAGTCCGCTTTTTCTTTATTGGGATGATCGAATTTCTTATATGGATGAGCTATTTCTTTATGTAAATGGGATATTTCTTTATGGAGATAAGCTGTTTCTTTATGGGTATTAGCTATCTATTTATGATGATGAACTATTTCTTGATGGGGATGGTCAAATTTCTTTATGGGGATAAGCTTTTTCCGTATGAGCTGAGCTTTTTCTTTATGTGGATGATCATTAGAAATTGAAATGGAATCATGGGAATGATAACAAAATGGCGGAATCAGAAATGATACAAGTTCTCATAAAAGTTGACTTAATCCATGTAAGAGAAATGTTTGAAAAAGAGAAAATTATGCCAGACATTGTTGGTATGTTATCCAAGTATGAACTGGAATACTTAGGTGTTTCAATGCCATCAGACATGATGAAGCTTAGAATGGAGTGCATTAAATATGGAGGAATGAAACCTGTAAAGTCTGGAGCTGTAAATGGTCGTCCACAATTCCAAGTCAGCAAACAAACACTGGAAACTTTACTCGATTGTGACTTTAAGATATCAGACATTAGTAACATTTTACAGATTTCTGAAAGAACAATCTATCGCCGCATGGCACAATTTGGACTGCAGAAGAAAGGATTTTCTGATATTGATGACGACAATCTAGATATCATACTTTCTGGCATTATTCAAGATTTTCCTCGTTGTGGTGAAAAGATGTTGCGTGAAATATTAAAAGGAAAAGGCATAAAAGTACAGAGATGGAGGTTTAGAGATTCTATACATAGGATTGATCTTATTGGATGTAGACAGAGAAAAACTGGCCGCCTTCACAGAAGGATTTACAATGTTATGGCACCAAACCACTTGTGGCACATAGACTCTAATCACAAGTTAGTTAGATGGAGATTCATAGTATTGGGTGGAATACATAGAATGAGAACAACAAAATCTTCTCCGATGAATATGTGGATCTCGGGTCAGATGCAGAATCCAGTTGGTACACAGATCAGTGAAACTGAATTGATGGATTACGGTTTGGAGGGAAATGTAGTAGCGACTGATCCAGACAATGATGGAAGGCCGATTTATGAGTCCATCAACAATGTCATAAATGAAGAAATGAGGCAAAAATTGAGAGATGAGTTGAATAAGACCGGTGTCAATTTTGGTATTGATGACTTCATTAATTGTGTCCAAATCCTTTCTACAGATGCTTAAATGAGGATTTTGGTGTTTTAGCACACAATGTATTTTACAGATTTTGAGTTGTATCAACTTCAACATTATGTGACTGGTCTATATATTTATATATACATATCATAGATTAGTATGTTGATCTTGTTTTATGTCAGTTTCCTTGGTGTATCACTTATCATAATAAGACAATCAACAAAATTCATACCAAACTAAGTAGCATAAATGCACATAAGAAACCAGAGGCTCCCAGGAGCCTGTATCACTCACCTGGCTTTCAGTTGCCACAATCAAGATAACATTGTAAGTTATACAAATGAACTTCACTCCCTCAAACTTTGGTAGTTCAAACACCACCAATATCTTGAACTGTATTTTAAGTCTGATCATGTTTTACTATATTTCTTTGTTGGGCTTTTTTGACAAAAACGTTCTTGCTAAGGAAAACTTTCAACACAGGTTTTGAAGTTGAGATATCATTTTGTAAATGGAAGTCAAAAACACCATATTTTTAAGTTACAACATCAATATCTATTTGGAAGTCAAATTTCATTGAAATCAGACTATGTTGAATTTTTCTGCCTTTTTGTGGCCATTTTGAACATATATTTGTTCCGTTTTTACCGCAGGTTGGATTGGCACTTTATAATTTATATTTTACCATGAGCGTTAGCAAGGAAGCATAAAGTGCTTACCATGGTAAAAACAATATAAATATATGGGTACCGTTCATTTTTTCTTTTCTAGTAGTAGCATAAAGTGAACTGACCATCCCCATAAAGAAATTGACCATACCCATAAAGCAATAGCTCATCCCCATAAAGAAATAGCTCATGACCATAAAGAAATTTGATCATCCCAATAATGAAAAAGCTCATCCCCATAAAGAATTAGCTCATCACCATAAAGTGATTTTATCACCCCCATAAAGAAATAGCTCATCCCCATTAAGAAATAGCTCATCCCCATAAAGAAATAGCTAATCCCCATAAAGAAATAGCTCATCACCATAAAGAAATCCTTCATTATCATATATAAAATCTCATATAAGGCAGTTACAGCGTTCCATACTTTACAGTTAACAATACAGCCTATGTCAGTGAGCAAACCTTGCTGCATACATGTTGAAATTAACTCCCTGTCTGTGTATTCTGTAATAAGCAGGTAACTGAAAGGAATTTGATGGCCATTTTAATAAAACTTAGAACATTTAAATTTGTTGCCATGACAACCATTTTATGAGGACTGTTGTTGCTCTCTCTTCCACAAGGTGTGTGTCTGTGATTGCACCAAAAGTTTCAAAAGTGACACAATTAAACATAGAGAATATTTTGTATGTTTAGGCTTTTATAGTCAAATCTGTCAGGAAATTTCAGTTATTTCAAGTTATCACATTTAATCATGCATTGAACTGTATATTTTTAGGGCGTCCCCCTCCATCAAGAGATGGAAAACCTGTAAATAAACCAGTTACTCCCCTTGAGAAGGTGTACAGAGAGATAGCTATCCTGAAGAAGTTAGACCACCCTAATGTTGTCAGGCTAGTGGAAGTGTTAGATGATCCAGATGAGGATAACTTGTATATGGGTAACTATGTCAATATATATTGTGTCATATAAATTTCGACCTACGCCTTTGGAACTATCCCTACACCCAAGACTAGGAAAGTTAGTCTTGGGCTAGTAAAAAATTAGAAGTGCACTAACCCATTTCACTATTTCACTAACTCAATGGCTAAGTTTTTGGTATATGGTCAAGACGACAGGCGACTTAAATCCTCCTGGATGACTTATCACTAAGTTTTATGGTTCAAGGTTAGAAAAGGTTACAAGATATCATCTACTGGACTGTAATAGGAAATTCTATTGCAACGTTTATATAATGGAGGTTTTGATTCGTCAAAACTGTCGATTCCACCATCTACACACCTGGGTCAGAGAAAGTTTCCCGATTAGTCTGCATCCTAATATGGTTATAAATACTCAAGTCAAAAATGGAACATGAAATCAATTAATTGCATTAGAATAGCAATAACAGAACATTATTTGAATAAACGAGGGTTTCATTCTTGACTTGACTGTCAAAATATCTGTTTACAGGCTCCCCTATGCATCACCTGTATACTGTATTTTGACTGTCAAATCTACGATTGATGCCCTCAGGTATTCAAATAATGTACTGTTATTGCTTAAATATTCCTCGCAAAAATATGACACCTGAAGGTGATAGTATCCATATTTTTGTTTTTTTACATCATGTTTTTCCGTATTTCAAATGTGTTTGGCTTAGACGTTTTTTGTCCAAAACAATTTGGTTATTATCATGAAATGTTTATTTTCGAACAAGTCTATAATTCCCTCACAAGCCATTAAGTGGAATCATCGAATAATCATATTTTTGAAATAGGGTGTTTTAGTGTACTCACAGTCGTGAGCCCGTCTTTTTTTTGTCCATCCTCAAAAGACTGACCAATAACATTTAAGTAAATTTGATACCACTTTTAAACTTGATATGTAAATTGTTTGATTTGAGAGGGTTCGAGGTCAAAGCTGTTCATGATTTTCAAACTTTAATTCTTCGAATTTATCCAAAAAAAAAATGTGGCAGAAAAGCATTTGAATAACATTAATAATATAGACTTTTAGTATATGTTGATATGATTCATAATCTGTTTGACAATAATTCAGTTCTGTTTGATTATAAATCTGTTCTATTAAATGATTTGTGATGCAGCTTATTTTTTTATCATTTCAGCTTTTGAACTGGTGGAAAAAGGGTATGTATGATTCTAAATATTGAACTGAATGAACTGATTTATGGTCTAAAAAAAAATATATGTAAACTGATTAATTTGTTCATACATCTTTTAAATTCAGGACTTGAAAAAATATGGAATATAGGATGTTATGCTTTTGATATGACTTTATCACAGCCAGTAAATATCAAGCAAGCCTTTTGGGGCATGCAGGATGCCTTACGCAATGATGCCTTACACTTTGATCAGGTCCGTATTAAAATCACAATGTCCTATATTTCTTTGATCACCTGAAGCCTTCATATATTTCATCGCAAGTTGTGAATTGGTTATGCACCATTTTAATTAAAACCAATGTTGTAATTCTCCACTATTACATCTATAGATAATTTTGTGATGATGTCACAGTTCAATTTTGACCAATCAAAGAGCAGATAAAATGTAAACAAACCAAACCAGAAGTCACCTGGGCGGCGCTGGACTCTAGATTTTTCATCAAACGTATGGGAAATCAACCAACTTTCGATGTTATTTTATTCAATTTTGATCTACAATTTGATATGATGAATTTTTTAGGATTATAATCTTACCAAGAAATATGGAAAATAGGACATTTTGTTTTTGATACAGACTTTATCACGGCCAGTATCAAGTGAGCCCATAGGGTGAGCTTGATGCGTTACGCCGTGATAAAGTCCGTATCAAAAACAAAATTTCCTATATTTCTTTTATCGGTAATTCACAAAATGATAAACAGAACTCTAAAATAAATTGAATTAAACTGAAGCAAAGTTAATCTTTTGTTTATTGCAATAATTTAAATGCATTCTTCATTCAACGTCTTACACGTATGAACACGACAAAAAGTACAAAACATGATGTCAGCCTAGCAACCAGCACGTGACGCCTTCACAGAGACCTGATAATTTCGTGATAATGTCCAGTTCGATGATACTGGAATTATCAGTCTCTGTAGATCAAAGGAAATTCATACTAATTACCAATAATTTGTCATATTAATTTTAAAAATGTGTGTTTACAGACTATGATTTTGTCCTCAGGCCTTTTCCTCATGATTACTACTGATTCCCCAATGTTTCACCTCAACAAATCAATATCCCATATGTTCAGAATTATCTATAGTCTGTTTCAAGGTGGTATGGGGGTTTAAAAACTGTTAGATAGAATTTTCTTATATTTTCATGATTTACACTTTGTTATCAGTGCATGAAAAAAATAAAATAAAAATTTGGTGTCACGTTATATAAGTGTGAAATCTGTCATGTAAAAGTCAGCTATTCTGGTTAAAATTATAGGTAAAATCAACAAATTTTAACAAAATTTTTATTTAAGTTACATCAGATCGACAATTGTCAAATTTGGTCAATTATTAGCTAACTAATTGCCTTCGATTGCATGAAAAAAATTTGGGGTCACCAAACTTATTTTTGAGTAAATGGCAAAAAAACTGATTTTCCCTATTATTTCTATGCAAATTATCTCCCTTTAATGGAACTGAAAAGGTTGATATTCTACATGGTTGCCCAATAAAAGTGGCATTTTGGATCAAATTTAACTATTATCAGACATCTAAAATCATTTTGCCAACTTTCCGTAGTGAATTTTAATTTTTTGCAAGATGTGCAAGAATGATGCACGTTTTTAAACTCCTGTACTACCTCAGGTTTGGATAATGGATATAGGATTATACATACAAACACTTACATATACAGCATCTGTGGAATTTAACCTTGACCAGTAACAAGGTCATAGATAGAGAAATTTGAATTATTCAAAGTATTATGTTTCATATTAAAAAGTAGTCTAGAATTATTTTATTTCTAATGGAATATTTATGATAATTTAATAACTGATGCAGAATGAAACAACGGTATTGACATTACAGTGCTTACCAGCTGTGACTTGAAAAACATATACTGGTTAAAATAAAAACATCATAATTTTTTCCCTCCAGATGTTTACATTATAAGGGGGTTTGATGATGTATAATGAAACTGAAGGGAAAAAACAAGGAAATGTACACAAATGTAAGGCATAAAGAAACTGTTAAAAATAAAAAAAAAACATTTTGGAGGGGATGAAAAGCAGGGATGGTTTTATTTGGCCATTTAGCTACATGATTTAAGCTATTGACAGTCCAGAATTGTCCATTACAATTCTTATTTGAAATAGCAC
>MJUU01037728.1:2895-14050 GCA_002080025.1 Modiolus philippinarum
CCACTCTCTCCTGGAACGCTGTTACTTATTCGTTCCTTATTCGCTATTTATTCGTTGTTGACCCGTTACAACTCGGAAATGCATTTTTTCTGGTATTTAGTGATAGAGTTGTGCTCTTAGTTGTAAAACAACTCTGTTTATATGAAAATATCCTTTTCCACTCTCTCCTGGAACGCTGTTACTTATTCGTTCCTTATTCGCTACTTCTTCGTTTTCGACCCGTTACAACTCGCAAATGCATTTTTTCTGGTATTTAGTGCTAGTTGTGCTTTTAGTTGTGAATACACCCTGTTTGCATGTTTATATCCGTCTCCACTCTCTCCTGGAACGCTGTTTCTTATTCGTTCCTTATTCGCTACTTCTTCGTTTTCGACCCGTTACAACTCGGCAATGCATATGTTCTGGTATTTTGTGCTAGAATTGTACTTGTAGTTGTGAATCCACCCTGTTTACATGTTTATATTGTTCGCCACTCTCTCCTGGAACGCTGTTACTTAATGTTCCTTATTCGCTACTTCTTCGTTTTCGACCCATTACAACTCGGAAATGCATTTTTTTCTGGTATTTAGTACTAGAATTGTACTTGTAGTTGTGAATCCACCCTGTTTACATGTTTATATTGTTCGCCACTCTCTCCTGGAACGCTGTTACTTATTCGTTCCTTAGTCGCTACTTCTTCGTTTTCGACCCGTTACATCTCGGCAATGCATATTTTCTGGTATTTTGTGCTAGAATTGTACTTGTAGTTGTGAATCCACCCTGTTTACATGTTTATATTGTTCGCCACTCTCTCCTGGAACGCTGTTACTTATTCGTTCCTTTTTCGCTACTTCTTCGTTTTCGATCCGTTACAACTCTGAAATGCATTTTTTCTGGTATTTAGTGGTAGAGTTGTGCTTTTAGTTCTGAATACACCCTGTTTGCATGTTTATATCCTTCTCCACTCTCTCCTTGAACGCTGTTACTTACTCGTTCCTTATTTGCTATTTATTATTTTTCGGCCCGTTACAACTCGGGAATGCATTTTTTCTGGTATTTTGTGCTAGAATTGTACTTGCAGTTGTGAATCCACCCTGTTTACATGTTAATATCCGTCCGCACTCTCTCCCGGGACGCTGTTACTTATTCGTTCCTTATTCGCTATTTATTCGTTTTCGACCCGTTACAACTCGGAAATGCATTGTTTTGGTATTTTGTGCTAGATATGAGCTTTTAGTCATGAATCCACCCTGATCACACGTTGATATCCTTCTCCACTCTCTTCTGGGATGCTGTTACTTATTCGTTCGTTATTCGCTATTTATTCCTTTTCGACCCGTTACAACTCGGAAATGCATTTTTTCTGGTATTTAGTGCTAGAGTTGTGCTCTTAGTTGTATACGTGAAAATATCCGTCTCCACTCTCTCCTGGAACGCTGTTTCTTATTCGTTCCTTATTCGCTACTTATTCGTTTTCGACCCGTTACAACTCGGAAATGGATTTTTTTCTGGTATTTAGTGCTAGAATTGTACTTGTAGTTGTGAATCCACCCTGTTTACATGTTTATATTCTTCGCCACTCTCTCCTGGAACGCTGTTACTTATTCGTTCCTTATTCGCTACTTCTTCGTTTTCGACCCGTTACAACTCGGAAATGCATTTTTTTGCCGGTATTTAGTGCTAGGGTTGTACTTGTAGTTGTGAATACAAACCTGTTTGCATGTTTATATCAGTCTCCACTCTCTCCTGGAACGCTGTTACTTATTCATTCCTTATTCGCTATTTATTCGTTGTTGACCCGTTACAACTCGGAAATGCATTTTTTCTGGTATTTAATGATAGAGTTGTGCTCTTAGTTGTAAAACAACTCAGTTTACATGAAAATATCCTTTTCCACTCTCTCCTGGAACGCTGTTACTTATTCGTTCCTTATTCGCTACTTCTTCGTTTTTGACCTGTTACAACTCGGAAATGCATTTTTTCTGGTATTTAGTGCTAGAGTTGTGCTTTTAGTTGTGAATACACCCTGTTTGCATGTTTATATCCGTCTCCACTCTCTGCTGGAACGCTGTTACTTATTCGTTCCTTATTCGCTAATTATTCGTTTTCGACCCGTTACAACTCGGAAATGCTTTTTTTCTGGAATTTAGTGCTAGGGTTGTACTTGTCGGTTTGAATCCACCCTGTTTACATGTTGATATCCTTCTCCACTCTCTTCTGAAATGTTGTTACTTATTCGATCCTTATTCGCTATTTATTCCTTTTCGACCCGTTACAACTCGGAAATGCATTTTTCTGGTATTTAGTGCTAGATTTCCACTTGAAGTTGTGAATCCACCCTGTTTACATGTTAATATCCGTCTCCACTCTCTCCCGGGACGCTGTTACTTATTCGTTCCTTATTCGCTATTTATTCGTTTTTCGACCCGTTACATCGGAAATGCATTTTTTTTCTGGTATTTTGTGCTACATATGAGCTTTTAGTCATAAATCCACCCTGTTTACATGTTTATATCCGTCTCCACTCTCTCCTGGGACGCTGTTACTTATTCGTTACTTATTGGCTATTTATTCGTTTTCGCCCCTTTACAGCTAGGGAATGCATTTTTTTCTGGTATTTAGTGGTAGAGGTGTGCTTTTAGTTGTGAATCCGCCCTGTTTGCATGTTTATATCGTCTCCACTCTCTCCTGGAAGCTGTCACTTATTCGTTCCTTATTCGCTATTTATTATTTTTCGACCCGTTACAACTCGGGAATGCATTTTTTTCTGGTATTTTGTGGTAGAGATGTGCTTTTAGTTGTGAATCCACCCTGTTTACATGTTAATATCCGTCTCCACTCTCCCCCGGGACGCTGTTACTTATTCGTTCCTTATTCGCTATTTATTCGTTTTCGACCCGTTACAACTCGCGAATGCATTTTTTCTGGTATTTTGTGCTAGAATTGTACTTGTAGTTGTAAATCCATCCTGTTTACATGTGTATATTCTTCGCCACTCTCTCCTGGAACGCTGTTACTTATTCGTTCCTTATTCGCTATTTATCGGTTTTCGACCCGTTACAACTCGGGAATGCATTTTTTCTTGTGAATAGTGCTAGAGCTGTGCTATAAGTGTAAATCAACCCTGTTTGCATGTTCATACCTGTCTCCCCCCCTCCTTTGGGGGGGGGGCGTACGCCGGATGAGCCCACCTATGAATCCGCGCCTGATAACTTGTGAATCCAACTTGTTTACATGTTTATACCCTTCACCTTATTTGTTACATATTTGTTTTCTACCCTTACACTATTTACAGTAATTTTTCAATGGTAATGCCAGTTAACATCTTCTTTGTTTTCTTGAAATGCAGAGGATTTATAAATTCAATTTACTTCCGCGTTCTATAAATATTTCACGCAATAATAATAACGCCATATCCATGATATTGAAAATAAAAAAAAATGTGAATAAGGAATAAGTAACGAATAAGGAATAAGGAATAATTAACGAATAAGGAATAAGGAATAAGTAACGAATAAGGAATAAGTAACGAATAAGGAATAAGTAACGAATAAGGAATAAGGAATAAGTAACGAATAAGGAATAAGGAATAAGTAACCAACTTGACGCCCCTAAGATTTAAAGGATAACCAAGTTACAAACCATTAAGCTCTGACTAAATTTTCCTTTCCTATTGTTTTTTTTTTCATTTTACTCGATGTCATCCAATCACATATTGTTGGGGTCTTGCCTTCCACTCAGGCCATATATTTTCTATTGATCATCCACTCTAGGTACATTAGTGCTTTCGGATTGTCTAAAAATATAAACAAACTCATTTAAAATATGTTCAGTCACATTTCAGTATTAATTCTCAATTAAATAGTCATACATATAAATAAAAAAAAATGAAAATTATAATCATTTTTTTAATTTCTTTAACATTTCTTTTCAGATATTGCATAAAAAACGAATGAACAACATTAACCCTTTATCCAGCTTTTGCTAGTGTCGGTAACAAGTCAGTTCTCCCGAATTCCTACCGTTATTTAAATTTGTCTCTTGTCTTTCATTTAGGTACGCATGTGGATTGTGGCATGTGATTGTAGTTTTCGGCCATTTTACTCGCAGTTTTCTGCGGGTTATGCTGTCATGCAGGACGATAGTACGAGAAATCCACCGGGTTAAATAACACACTATATTATACAATATCATACACTCCTAGAAATCATTGATTTCTTGCATTTGCATTCTTGAATGCAATAAGTAAGTAAAACCAGTCCAAATTCAACCATACACTTTAAAAATTATCCGGAATGAAATATCTAACGCCAACATTTGGGATTATATTTGGGGATAATGCATTTCAACTGCGGAAGGATCAACGAGCAACGCGGATAAATAACAAAATAGAACCGCCCATATCATCTGTCTTTAAACAGCGTCTGTCACTCACCTTTGATTTATAACGACGACGGGAAATATATAAATTATGCACGCTGATCAGATGAAGGTGGTTTGATTATTAATTAATATTGCACAAGCATGTTCATAATATCCACTTAGGATATACAACAATATTTTTAGGTATATTTGTGCCAATTCGTATGAAAATGTCAAACTTCACAGATTACAGTGAATTCGGTACTTTGTTAATATTACATACAATCCGTATATGAAGTTGTTAATGCAAATTAACCGCAATCTTTGGTGTTGGTGCTGGTGTTTTTTTTCTTTTTTTGGGGGGGGTCAATACGTGCACCTTTTCGATTGTAACGAAAAAATTATATGAATATACCCAGATATATTATTCAAGTGTCATGATAGTGTAGAGTTATAATCTGGTATAATATTTATGCAGCTCCGACCGTGTGCAGCTTACTACTGTGGTTAAAGTTTTTTTCATGACGGTATTCTATTCATTGCATTGAAACACACATTTTATCGCGAATTGTATTTTCAGTTCAATTTTTACCACGATCTTTGGTTCCTCATTTCAAAATTTAGATTGTAAGATTATTTGTTCATTTATGATTAGATTTATTTGTTTTGTGCAGTGTCCCCATCTCGTACATCATTCACCCTGAAGAATTAGCCAGATGGTAGTTTATTCAGTATTCATGGTATTAAGTTATGTAACATAAACCAGATGGTAGTTTATTCAGTATTCATGGTATTAAGTTATGTAACATAAACATCTGTAAGACTGAATGGGGTTAATTCAAATTTGGCATGCAACATAAGCAACTGACAGCATGTCGAGACGAGTGGCATACAAATTCACCAAAGGATCAAAGGGCATATTATCGATACTTTCATATTTTACGAAAGGATATGGAGTAAATGAACATGAGACAATAACACATATGATAACTCAAACTGCAATAATTTAATGAGCTGTATGGCCATTTCGGAAATTAATTCCTCATCAGCAGCACTAGAATCCAAACAAAGGAAATCCATAATTTTGAAAAATGTTTAAAGTGCATAAAACCAAACGAAATCCGAATAATCAGTAATATCAAATATAGCTAAGGCCAAAACTACGATGGAGGGAGTTAATCCTTCGGTTTTAGAATTTACATAAATTTAGATAATAGTAAATGAACAAAGTGTACATATGAGATATTTCATGCATGATTAGATCAGATGGAGATTCTAGTAAATGTAATAAATTGGGCTAGCAGTACATTAAAATTTGTATTGCCATTGATAAATAAGACAGTGAACATTATCTTGGGAGTCGTGTTACTATAAGAAGTTGAAATGGTTAGAATTTGTTTATTTTTTCTGTGAAAACATCGTTGTTTACATGTCATGACAACTATGCCTTTAAAAGATTACTATGCCTTTAAAAGATTACATAATTAGGAGCTTAAAAATCCTCTTTTCAATAAAAATGAATTTTGAAATTGATCTTATTTCTTTTAGAATTGACAATTATGTACAATATTTTAGCGTTTATGAGAATGCAAAGCAAAGAAATAACATTTCACTTTACTGAAACTGTACCATCTTGGTCGTAAGGTTAAAATTATCAGTTTATTAGGGTAAACGAATCCTTTCCTTTTTTGACAATGAAAAAAATGTTCCTATTTCGTGTCATTGTTAATAAAAACGCTGTTCTCTGTATATTTTATAGTTATCTACCTCTTTAAATGTATAATATACGATCAATTATACTGTTTTCAAAATATGAATATATGCAAATCAAGCAGAACAACAATGCTAAAAATGTTGTTTTTCAGTTTTGACTTACCACGGATTTTAACAATGAGTAATAAGCATTTACATTACATACATCATATCTTTGTTCGAAATGAGTGTCTTTGAGGAGTAAATTTCAATTCTTTCCATATTCTTGATATTGGAATATCGATGAATCAAGCTGACCAACACAGCTTCAGCTGAAGATATGTCGCATTGCTTACTGTATAGGAAGAGATTGGTTTAGAGCAAGATCTTAGATACAATGTGTTAGTTTGTCTACATAAATTAATGAGAGTTAAATTAGAGCTCTGGTTCAGAAATTATCAAGAGGTTTCCACAGATATCTTGCATAAGGACAGGCTTACACATATGTTTACAAAATGGACTTTGTTATCTATATAGGCTACAAAATAAAAAAAAGTAAAAAGTGTTGGGTCAAAACAATATTCACATTAATCTTATATTTTTATATAATACTGGAACATCATTTATTTTGGAGATATGCTTACCCATGCCAACGGAACTGCGAGTAAACAGTACTTCAGTACTTTGATTGGTATTTACTGTTATCCTTTGTATATAATTGTAATTCTGTATATGACTCTCCGAGAGTTCAGTAAAAGGGCCATTGTTTCATGGTTTACCGGACCCAATGTAGACTACGGTGTCTTTTTTATATTTAAACAAAAAAAAAATTCCAGACTGATGGGTTCCTTAGGGACCGACCATTTAACTTGAAAAAGGGAGGTATATGTTTTTTTTTCTGGACAGATAACTTTTTTTGCACTTGTATCAACAAAATATTTTTTTTTTTTTTCAAAATAAGCATTAATTTTTGTGCAGAAAGCCTCCTTTAGATGCCACTGCTGGTGGACTGTTAGTCCCCGAGGGTATTCACCAGCCCAGTAGTCAGTACTTCGGTGCTGACCCGAAAGCCGATTATTTTTGAAACCTTCCAATATCTAAACTTTGTAAATTTTATTGAAAACTAAGGAGTATCTCCCTCATCCAAAGCTCTGTCCTTAGCTGATTTTGGCTTTAAATTTAGATCACTTTGGTTATTTGTTCTCTATCAGTTTTTAAACATCTTTGAGTTGATGGTCTTCCAAACGTTTAGATTTTATCTGCACTGATGAGACATAAGTTGTCGAAATGCGCATATGCAGAAAGTAAATTCACAGTAACTTCGGTATTTAGTTATTAGAATATTTTTTCCATCATTTTGGCAGCCAAAAAATTTTTTCACATAAAAGCAGCTCTAAATATTTTTTGAAAAAAAAAACAATAGCCCCCCCCCCCTTTCAAGTTAAATTGTCGGTCCCTTATAGTACAATTAGTTAAACAAATTAAGTTTTCACAGCCAGTTTAAGTATAAAACCAAAAGATGGAAAACAAATAAATTTTGTAAATCATGTAAATTAGAACATAAACTTTTTTTCAAAGCATTTACGTGTTCCAATTATACGTCCCTCCCTTAAAATATGTACTACGTCCTTACTTAATGCCTCCAATGAATTGTGTTTGTTGTCTTTGCCCATTCCTTTCAGCGATTTTCTTAATTTCGCCTCAGTCACTCTTTTCAATTTGAAAACGCAGAATCCTTTTAACATATTAAAATAGATAAAATAATATGGTTAATTTATTTTTTCTACAATTTATTAATCAATGCCTGAAAATACAATGCAATGTGAACAAACAATCGCATTGGGTCTCGATCAGCTGTATTAGACCCTCAGCGTTGCCTGGGGATTACACAGACCTTTACCCAATACAACTATGTAAAGTTTATTGCAAAAAGATTTTTACACAAGCCATCCGAATCAGAGTTGTAGCTGTTGGTGGTGCCATCTTTAAGAGGAAATTTGCACACATTGAAGATTATCCAAACCAATGATAAATTCCTGTGTAAAAACAGCATACAGGTATTTTTGATATTTCCCAACTAAACATGTATATATAATGAACTATTGCATACAGTTATCCCCTCTTATTTTCCACCAAATCATGAAAGTGGCTTTAAAATGGTATTGCAGTGTCAAATACAGAAATATTACTTACATGCAGCAGCTGTTTTTGGCAAATATTGTGACATCATTGGTCTGCCTTTCACTGTTCTAATGACTGTTTTTTTTTTTAATAAAAAGACACTACTGCCTTCATATCATCGGGTGTTGATGGGTTTAGAACATACTTAAATGTTTATTATTTGGTAAAGTAAAAAAAGATGTAAAAAT
Organism: Modiolus philippinarum; assembly: GCA_002080025.1. Classification (NCBI taxonomy): domain Eukaryota; kingdom Metazoa; phylum Mollusca; class Bivalvia; order Mytilida; family Modiolidae; genus Modiolus; species Modiolus philippinarum. The sequence goes on from MJUU01037728.1 coordinate 11,298, forward strand.
ATTATAATTTTGATTAATGATTATGTAAAAATATTATAATTTTGATTAATGATCATACCATTCAATTTCCTTGCAGTTAAGATTTACTGATTAAGAACATTACTTGTATTGCTTTAAATACATCAAATACCGGTATAATGAAATGAGAACTTAAGTAAGTGTCTGTATTACTTAATATATGTAAGTGGTTCCGGAATTTGTAAGTTTTAATTGAAGCATCACTTGAAAATAAAGGTCAATACTGAACAATAGATACATTGTATACACAATTAAACACAGTAGAAGTCACAGGTTGGTAAATTACTTTTATTAAGTATGTTCTAATTTAATTAGAGGAATAGTTCGTATGCAGTCAATACGAAACAACCACTCGGATGCTGAAAAGGGAATTTAAATTTGGAGCTTGATTATTGCCGAGTCAAATAAGACAAGAATAGAATTCCTGGGTCCCCGCCGCTCATGCAATATACTGGTATACTGTATATGAAATTGCAATATTTTCAAACATTCAGGGCAGTTCCAAAATTAAATATGTCGGGATACAAAAAGGATCGATCACGGCAGATGTTCCAACTTGACCAAGGTATTAGTGGTATAAGCATTTCCCGCATTTGGTATGAATTTCATGAAAATTTGTCAAAATTTGTTGCCATGAGAGCGCTTACAAGATTAATTTTTGGATAAAACGGTGTTGTTATTTTTGTCAAAGTCCAATAACTCCGTCAAAAGTCTCGACCGAAACACCAAAATTGACCAAGGTATTAGTCGTATTAACATTTGATATAAATTTCATGAGAATCCGTCAAAATTTGTAGGCATGAGAGCGCTTATAAGGTCAATTTGGACAAAGTCCAATACCTCCGTCAAAAAGTCTCGACCGAAAATGATCTTAAAACTCCACCAAGGTATTAGTAGTATAAACATTTGGTATAAATTTCATGAAAATCCGTTAAAATTTGTAGGCAAGAGAGTGCTTACAAGGTCAATTTTTGATAAAACAGAGTCATTATTTTTTGTCAAAGTCCCATAACTCCGTCAAAAAGTCTCGACCGAAAATAATCTACAAACTCGACCAAGGTATTAGTGGTATAAACATTTGGTATAAATTTCCTGAGAATCCGTCAAAATTTGTAGGCATGAGAGCGCTTATAAGGTAAATTTTTGGCTAAAACGGTGTTGTTATATTGGTCAAAGTCCAATACCTCCGTCAAAAAGTCTCGACCGAAAATGATCTTCAAACTCGACCAAGGTATTAGTAGTATAAACATTTGGTATAACTTTCATGAAAATCCGTCAAAATTTGTAGCCATGAGAGTGCTTACAAGGTCAATTTTTGATAAAACAGAATCATTATTTTTTGTCAAAGTCCCATAACTCCGTCAAAAAGTATCGACCGAGGCTGATTTTCAAACTTCACAAAGGTTTTAGTAGTGTTAAGATTTGGTATAAATCTCATGAGAATCCGTCAAAATTTGTAGGCATGAGAGCGTTTACAAAGTCATTTTTTTGCTAAAACAGTGTCGTTTTTTTGGTCAAAGTCCCATAACTCCGTCAAAAAGTATCGACCAAAGCTGATTTTCAAGCTCGACCAAGGTTTGATAGTATAAACATTTGGAATAAATTTCATGAGAATCCATCAAAATTTGTAGCCATGAGAGCGCTTACAAGATCAATTTTTGGCTAAAACAGTGTCGTTATTTTGATCAAAGTCCACTAACTCCGTCAAAAAGTATCGACCAAAGCTGATTTTCGAACTTTCCAAAGGTATTATTAGTTTAAACATTTGGTATAACTTTCATGAGAATCCCTCAAAATTTGTAGCCATGAGAGCGCTTACAAGGTCAATTTTTGGCTTAAACCGTGTCATTATTTTGGTCAAAGTCCCATAACTCCGTCAAAAAGTATCGACCAAGACTGATTTTCAAACTTGACCAAGGTATAAGTGGTATAAACATTTGGTATAAATTTCATGAAAATCCGTCAAAATTTGTAGCCATGAGAGCGCTTAGAAGGTCAATTTTTGGCTAAAACCGTGTCGTTATTTTGGTCAAAGTCACATAACTCCGTCAAAAAGTATTGACCAAATCTGATTTTCGAACTCGACCAGGGTATTAATAGTATAAACATTTGATATAAATTTGATGAGAATCCGTTAAAATTTGTAGCCATGAGAGCGCTTACAAGGTCAATGTTTGGCTAAAACAGTGTCCTTATTTTGGTCAAAGTCACATAACTCCGCCAAAAGTTTCGACCAAGGCTGATTTTCATACTTGACCAAGGTATTAGTAGTATAAATATTTGGTATAAATTTCATGAAAATCCGTCAAAATTTGTAGCCATGAGAGCGCTTACAAGGTCAATTTTTGGCTAAAACCGTGTCGTTATTTTGGTCAAAGTCCCATAACTCCGTCAAAAAGTATTGACCAAAGCTGATTTTCAAAGTTGACTATGGTATTAGTGATATAAACATTTGGTATAAATTTCATGTATATCCGTTATAATTTGTAGGCATGAGAGCGCTTACAAGAAAGTGTGACGGACGGACGGACACACGGACGCACGGCATATCTATGTCCCCGCCCCGCGTTGCGGAGGGGGAGAAAAATACCGAAGTTAATGTTAATTTATGTTCTGCATATGCACATTTCGACAACTTATGTCTCTTTAATAGTGCAGATCAAACCAAATCATTTTGAAGTCCATTAACCGAAAAACATGTCAAAGCTGACGGATTACAAATAATCAAAAGAATC
>MJUU01037732.1:4153-15317 GCA_002080025.1 Modiolus philippinarum
AAACTATACATTAAGTTCCAATCTTATGCTGAGTACTTATTGTTTTAAGTTTTTTGGTCCCTTAAGGGCATGCCCCCAGGGGTCATACCAAATGTCCGCTATCATTAGCAAATTAGATAAACATATTGGAACTCATATAGAAAGTTTCGCTTCCAAACATAAATACTTCAGAAGATTTCACATATTACTGGATAACTCGAAATACAATTTTGCTCATTATTCCGCCCTGAGGGCAAATTTCAAAATTCCGAAACCTTTGGCAGAGACAACTTTTATTGTGTTACTTATACCCTTAAAACCAGGTTTCTGCAACTTAAGGTGTAAGAGGAGTTCTAGCTGAATGTTTTTTTCCCTTTTTTGGACCCCCTAGAGGCCATGCCCTGAGGGGTCATACAAAAATTCCGATGCCCTCTGTGAAGTTGCCTTATAATATGCGCATGGATTCCCAGGTTTCAACTTTCTTGTCCAAATAACCTTGGAGATTTTTCCGATTATTGGATATCGCGAAAATTTGTTTTTGCCCATAATTTGCCCCTAGGGCGTTTGACAGAAACTCCGAACCCCTAGCGCGCTAGTGCAGATCATACTCTAGTATGGTGCCAAGTTTCAAATTTCTACCTCTTATAGTTCCAGAGCTATCAGGGAGCACTACACACATACATACGTAAGAACGGACTGCATTACTTAATCCCCCTGCTTTCGCTAAGCGGGGGGATAACAAACACATGAAACATCCACAATGCACGGAAATGAAAGACGAAATTAAACTAAGCTACAACTAAAACACTCATAGTGTGAACTCCTACGAAAGCGTAAGTAATACAGGTAACTGTATTTGGATGGCAACACAAAAGCTTTTCAAAAGAATTCCAAGTATAAATATGAGATGTCAAATCCTTCTGAAATGTTTCATCAAGATTCTAGCACAGCCAATTTTCCTCCTTTTTTCAATTTCCACAGAAACAGCTTTCATTTGGATGATTTTTATTTTCAATTAAGTTAATATACACTTCTAATACAAAAGTTTGAATAAATAGAGCACTTTCAATTTTCCAGCCTTCTTCCATAGCAACGGTTGTCACTTTGAAAATGTTTTATCCCCTAAATAATTCCTATGCTTGCTAAATAACCTTCCTGTATAATTTCATATGACTTGGAGCACTTTTGAATTTGTCCCACCTTCATTCCTGCATGCAAATCTGCATACAAGTCCTTCCTTTTGCAAAGTTTCAACAAAATCCTTCAAGAGGTTCAAGTTTCAACAAAACCTTTCAAGTGGTTTAATTTTCAGTCAAATTATCCCCTCTCCATGATGTCATTGATGCACATTTGCATATAGTGTCCTTCTATGCATGAAGTTGGAATAAAGATTCTGGGGGTAATTATGTAAATGAAATCAGTTACTTTAAGTCCTTTTTGTCCCTAATTCTGTATCAGGTTGGGTCAAGATATGCAACAGAACATGATCCTACACTCTGATAATGATCTATCCACTAGAACAGAAATTCTGCTGTCCATTGACAACAGGTAAAAGTAGCTCTTCACAATCAGATAAAGCAAAGGTAAAACTTACCTATAAACATCACAGGTAAAAGCAGATAAAACTCAGGTGAAACTTACCTAAAACCAACAGGTAAACGTAGACCTTTACAATCAGATATAACACAGGTAAAACTTACCTAAAACCAACAGGTAACAGTAGACCTTCACAATAAAAAAAAAATACAGGAAAAACTTACCTAAAACCAACAGGTAACAGTAGACCTTTACAATCAGATAAAGCAGCCAGGTTTCCTATTGATTCTATTGTACATGACCCTGTAAACAAACAAACATTACAATTGTTTGTGTCAAATATATGTCCGATTTCAGTTTAAACCACAAAATTGAGAAAAAATTATTCTAAAGATATTCTAATACTCTAAATCCCTTCCATGTCTAATGTATTTGTGCTTGCTTGCAATTTATAAATTTGAAGAAAAAATATTTATATAAAGCTAAAGCATATCTTACATATATTGTGAATGTATTTTTATTCCAAAATGTCAATTTTTATGTTCAAACAAATAATTTTTTTGAACCTTGGGAGTACTAGTCTCACGCATCGCCTGGTATCTTCCTAAACATGAAATTCTTCTGGCAACGAACTTTTGAATTTAAGAAAATATCATTTATTTTGTTATTATAATCAGATTTATTCTTTTCTGCTTCGGAGTCGGCACCCTTGCACACGGCCACTACAGAATCTACTAATAAGAGAAGCATAACAGTGCCCGGCATCCTCTTCCCCCACAAGTCCCTCCCAAATGTGGGGTTTAGGAGGGTAGATAAAACCAAAACCTTTTCATGACAAGTAGTTCCTTGTAAAAATTTCAAAATAATGGTTAATAAGTTCTAAAAACATATCAATCTTTAAAGGACTGCAATTTATTTAAACTGGAAGAATATTTACCAATAATAATGTTAATTTCTGCTGCAGTGAGTCCCTTTGTCCAGGTTTTCTTCGTAATTTTCATTCCTTCTCTATCTACACAAACTCTCCTCAACACAGCAAATTTGTCTTTGGTAACAAGCTGAAAAAATAAAGACATTCATGAAAATAGTTGATTGTGCTCAAAGAGAAAGTATGTGATTTTTTTTTTATTATCATTTTTGATTCATGTGAACTTTCAATATTTGAGTGGTAATATACCCACATCTCCAGCAAATGGAGTCTATATTTCACAGCTTGGTCACTGCTATCATGCATGTAATGTGTAGTTTATCTGCTCACATGGTTTACAGAGTTTGGGCACTTAAATTTTACATAGTAATTGTAAATTGATTTAATGTTTGTAGTGTTTAACTACTCAAGCTTCATAGATGTGTGTAAACACAAAGATCAAAGTAGTCTCTCTCTAAAACAATTCATTGCTTGAGTTTCATTTCATACATTGCAACACTGAGAATGGGGAATAATTCCAAAATGTTAATAGGATAACATTTTGGAAATTATTTTTTTTCTATAAAGACGAAGCAAAATATTGATGAAGTATACAAGACACAAAAATCTAGGGCACCCTTTGAGTACTTGAAATCTCTATTTTTCTCTTCACAGTTTGATATTCGTTTTGTATGCATGGTCACTAGTATTAGGGCTATTCCAGTAAAAATTCCCACCAGGGGTGGATCGCCACTTATTTTTTATACCCCCACCAAAAGAAAAAAAATTAAATATATAATTAAACTATTAGGGTACATTAGAAATTTACCACCACCAACAGAAAAATAATTGACTGGTGTTCCACCACCACCCCCCCCCGGTGGGAATTTTAAATGGAATAGCCCTTAGATTCTGTATACTTAAAAAATACTTAATGGCAGGTATATGGTTATTGTCATTTAACCATGGGCTTGGCCTTAATATTCAAATTAAGCCCAGCACGTCAATCAATATGGTTACTGAGTATTCTAATGCACTTATGTTTGCAATGCTAATTTTGATTGGATGATGTCAAAATGTTCAGGGGGTAAAATCCACGATTTACCATTTGAACCAGTAGCAACGCAATGGCGCAGACACATACCAAACTTCCTGTAATCTTAAAATTGAGTTAAAATGTTCTTTTTGCGGATTTGCATTAGAATGGAGAAAACCAAACTGTATTTTAGGATTTTCAGGGGTAAATCTAATATTTTACTGTCGCAAACCACCGTTTTCCTGCTCTGCTAACGCATCGCCGGAAAACTCTGCTTGCAACAGTAAAATCACTGATTTTCCCCCTCAGATCCTAAAATACAGTATGGTTATCTATTAATTATACTGATTGACGATTAACTCGAGCCATCTTAGAAAGAAATACAAATCTATACATACAAATGATTGTTACCGTTTTCATTTTGGTGGTGATTTAACTAAAGGAATTTGTGGTATGCGCATTCTCTTACCTCCCCATCAATCTTATCTCTGTGTACTGAACAGAACATTTTCTTATCTTCCTGGAATACACATCCATCCATTCTGGCACACATAAAATGATAGTTGGCTGGACATCCCCGTGTACAACAACCAACAGTGGCACCAGTTCTTTGACACGTGTCACATTTCTGTTATAATATAGCATGGTGGTAAATAAAGGGATGAATTTTTATCAAAATATGAACATTGAAGTCTATTGCATCAATATGATTAGAACCAAATTTTCAGTGGTCGTGATTCTTTCCCCCACTGACCTGTTATAAATTATTGTGATTTTCAGGTAACAAACAAAATGCTAAAATGGATTTCATTGAAAATAAATACACAGTCAGTTGAAGAATAATTTGTATTGTAGGGTACCCCACATGTCTGTCACCATCTGTATGAATACGTCTTTTTGTCGAGCAACAGATGACAGTGATTGTAAGAACACTTTGCCAGTTAATTTTATGTTTGTTGACAATCCTGCATCTATGACATGAAAAAAAAAGATGAATGTAGGGTTGTTCGACACCTAGCAATGAAATCCACTCAAACCGGTGCTAGAGGCCTTCTTGAACTTACTGAGAGGTATGAGCACAGCTCATTGTTGAAGGCCTCATGGTGACTTTAAGATGAAGAAAACAATAAAAATGTTGTTCTTTTCCTTTTTTTTAACCATGTATTTGTAGAGACTTTGTCTCATGTACATTTAATCCATATTCCTTCATTGCTTATTAAATATGTTTAGCATTTCAAAGTCAAACATTACTGAAGAGTTTTGGATATGGATCAGCTAGCTCATATTACAGCTTACTCATTTACTCTGCAAATTCAGTTACAGTGTTACAGTAGCCAATATAAACCGAAATATTTTTCTTTCAATACATACCAGAAAACCTAACATATGTACATGTGTCAATTTAATGATAAATCACTGACAAAATATTCTACAATATTGAAATTTACACTATCTTATTTACAGAATCCATTTGTGATAAACTATAAGCTTACCATTTTCTTTCCTCTAGATATGGCTTCCAATACATTCTGAAGTGATCCGTCATGACCTTCTTCAAACACCTCTGCAGACCATAAGGCACAATTAACATGAACCCAATCATCTTGTCCTCCATACAACAGTCTGCCAGCTCTCTGTAAACAATACACAATGTTTAAGTATTACTTTGTATATACCAGTTATCTTTTTTAATTTGGAGGAATGATTTCGTAATATGTGTGCACTTATTCATTTGTGCCAACTTTTTTGTATTAATTTACCATTAAAAGTTTATAACTTAATCAGAAGAATATCTATCGAGTCAGTTTGGTGACCTTTATGCAATGTTTCACTGTTATTTTCCTCTTACATCATTTCATTCCAAGAACCAAAATACATGTATGACATTAAGTTGTTGAAATTTCTAACCTTAACCCTTTAGTATCCTTTATTTATACCTAACACAATTCCACTTCACTCATATCTAATCTAGTTCTGAAAATAGATCCAACATATAGCATGACCATACAAAGCTCGAGACAAAACTTATATTATTTAACATTTCCTTATAAAACTATGACAAATTCTACACTATCTTTAAGTTTTATAAAACAACTGAGTCAGTAAACAGGAAGAAGTATCCCTACAGGTAAGAATATGCATGAACATACAAACATTGTAACAAAATTTCAAGATTGCACTATTTACTATTGATGAGAAAAGCTGGGCAAAAAATGTGACAAATGAATGGTATGACAAATACAGGTAAAACAGCATACTCCTTTTCTTTCGGAGTACAGGGATAGTTATGTACCTAGTCAGTGATGATATGGACAGATGAACCGATCAAAAACTATTCACACTGTATTCTCCGTAAATTTGCTGCATTGGATACAAACACTATTACCAGTGGGTGTATATCCAAAACTTTTGTCTCAGCAACATGAAAAGACGCCATAATTTTTCATCAAAATAGTACATGAAATGCTTATTTACTATAAGAAATTTACAAGTGATCCAAAATAAATTACAGTATACCCACATTTGGATCAGCATCTCCATAATGCCAACAAAGTATACATCTTCTGGTATCTTGTCCGTCATCAGCCAGGTCTGATGATAGAACCTTCTCTTCTTCCTCAGGATCAACTAAAATAAATATAGACATGATAGAATTTCATGTATAAAACAAAAATAGTAATGGTGCATTACATGATACCCCGCCACATTTCACAAAATCTTAAAGTTTAAAGAGGCATAACTCTAGATCCCTGTGTTCTTCTGAACCCCAAATTATACTTGGCCTGTGTTTCATGGCAAACAACATACATACAAAATAAGAAGACAGTATGTCATTTCATTCACAAGTTATCAGTCGGAAACCTTATAATTTGCAAAATTTCAAAGTAACAAGGGGTATAACTCCAGAACCCTTTGAACCTCTGAACCAAAAAATCAAACTTGGTCTGAGTTTTGTGGTACACAAGTTACATACGAAGTTTGAAGGCAATATATTATTTCATTCACAAGTTATGAGTCGGAAACCCAAAAATTTGCAACATTTCAAAGTTTCAAGGGGCATAACTCCAGAACCCCTTTGACCTCAGAACCCAAATTCGAACTTGGCCTGTGTTTTGTTATTTACAAGTTACATACCAAGTTTGACGACAATATATTATTTCATTCACAAGTTATCAGTCGGAAACCCTAAAATTTGCAAAATTTCGAAGTTTAAAGGGGCATAACTCCAGAACCCCTTGGACCTCAGAACCCGAAATGGAACTTTGCCTGTGCTTTGTGGTTAACAAGTTACATACCATGTTTGAAGACAAAATATTATTTCATTCACAAGTTATCAGTCGGAAACCCTAAAATTAGAAAAATTTCAAAGTTAAAAAGGCTTAACTCCAGAACCCCTTGGACCTCTGAACCCCTAATCGAACTTTTCCTGAGTTTTGTGGTAAAGAAGTCACATACCAAGTTTGAAGATCTTATGTTATTATTGTTCACAAGTTATCAGTCGGAAACCTTTGGGGGGATGGACGGATGGACACACGGACGGATGGACACACGACTGAGGGTATCATATAATGCCTTGCCACTTCGTGTGGCGGTGTATAAAAATGAAATACAAACTTAGTTGTAAGTCTTCCACTGAAGACATATGTCGCCTGCGTAATCACACAAAAAATATTCTAAGTTCCATCAAACAGGAAGTCACACAAAAAATATTCTAAGTTCCATCAAACAGGAAGTCACACAAAAAATATTCCAAGTTCTATCAAACAGGAAGTCACACAAAAAATATTCCATCAAACAGGAAGTGGGTATGCATGAGATCACAGAAACCTAGACCTTTTTACACATTATAGGTCCCTTTACTGATACTCCATGCCAAATTGCAGAAGGCAGGGATATGTGGTTTCTCAAAAAAATGTGACAGAAATTTTCAAGACTTAAAAATAGAGCAGTGCTCAAGGTCCCCCGCCTTAGAGTTGTATGTTCCTTTTACCTGAAAAACGGTACAAGGTGAAAAAAAATGTTTGGGGAGAGTTTTATTGCATTTTTCACGAGGAAGCATTTGCAAAAAACCCCATCAAAATCCGATGAAAAATAAAAAAAAAATTTTTGGCACTGCCACCCCCCCAACACCTTTGACCCCAATTATCTTGAAAACGGTAAGAGATACCAGAAATCTGTTGGCATATGTATGAAAGCATTCATTGAGAGGAATCTAATGGAAAAAATCCCATCGAAATCGGATAAAAAATAAAAATTTCCCACACGGACCAAATTTTGGTGCAATAAATTTTATTTTTAGAAATTGTGACCTTGACCTTTGACCTAATGACCCCAAATCAATAGGGTTCTTGCCCTTCCCTATTCCTTCCATCTGTATAAGTTTTGTTTCAATCGGGCAAGGGATACTCAAGTTATCATCCGGAAACGACATCCGGAATGACGGAATGACGAAAAGGCAAATTCTATAGTCCCCCGCTTTCGCGAAAGGCGGGGGACAAAAAATATTCTAAGTTCAGTTAAACAGGAAGTGGGCATGCCAGAGATTCAAAACTCTATCAAATGGTACAAGTCCCCATACTGATACTCCTTGCTAAATTACAGAAGGCTGGGATATGTGATTCCCGAGTAAAATGTGACACAATTTTTTTGTAACGTGGATTGGCAAAAATATTCTAAGTTCCGTGAAACAGGAAGTGGGCATGCAAGAGATTCTAAACTTATTACACGATAAAGGTCCCCATCCTGATACTCCATACTGAATTGTAGAGGGCTGGGATCCGTGGTTCCTGAGAAAAACATGACAGAAATGTTCAAGATGCAAAAGATATTCAAAGTTCCGTCAAACAGGAAGTGGGCATGCAAGAGATCCCAAACTCTGTTACATGGTATAGGTCCCCATACTAATACTCCATGCCAAATTGCAGAAGGCTCGGATACATGGTTCCTGAGAAAAATGTGACAAAAATTTTTGTGACGCCACCGACGACGCAAGATGACGGATAGTGATCCCTTTATGTCGCCACTGTGTGAATGCAGGCGACACAATAACTATACATGTATGATAATCCATGTACATTCATGTACTTTGGAATTAATTTAAAAGAAACTTTATCAATGAATTTTAACAGAGATTCAAGTTTTGAATGATTCTGATTAGATATAGTATCAATACTTTCAAGTCGTTGGTTATAGTTTTACTGTCTAAAGAGCCAAAACTATTATGTTTCACCCTTGTGACTGCAGAACAATGATAACAAACAACTTGTAAATGATAGATTTTACATCTCTAATTCTGATTTAAAACCTTTTTTCCCTTCTTCAATATTCAACTCTGTTGAGGGTTTCTTTAATAAACACTGCGATTCAGCAGAACTGAACTCAACATGGACACCTTAAACATACATGTAGGTAATCAACAATTACAAAGTTCGCCTCATTATGACACATGGACACAGAAACCAAATTTGGCCAGGGTGCTCATTTACCATCCCTAATGCATGTATACAAAGGCTAGATGATCTTATCATGTACAGTAACCGAGATCTGAACTCGGACGTAAACTTGAATGTAAGTCACTCAAGTGGAAAATATAGGTCAAAGTGACCTAATTTTGCCTGGATGCTGACCTAACATCAGAGATGCATGCACATGCAAGGTTAGATGATTCTTCCATGTACAGTGACTCAGATCTGAACTCGGACGTAAACTTGAATGTAAGTCACTCAAGCAGAAAATATAGGTCAAAGTGACCTAATTTGGCCTGGATGCTGACCTACCATCAGAGATGCATGCACATGCACAGTTAGATTATTGTTCTATATGTATAGTAACTGAGATATGAACTAAAATGTAAATTTGAATGCAAGCCACTCAAGCAGAAAATATAGGTCAGAGAGACCTAATTTTCTTGGAGGCTGAAAGTTAACCAAAGATGCATCTGCATGCAAAGTTTGATGACCCTACACTGCATAGTTAGTAAGATATATACCCAAATGTGGACGGGGACGAAGATGTGGACAAGGACGCCGGGGGTACTCCAAAAGTCCCCCTCAACTTCGTTGAGGCAAACTTTATTACAGTGCTTACCATTTATAGCAGTTAATTTCCAAAACTTAAGGTATAATTGAAGTTTGCACCTGGTAATGCATGATTAATATGTTATCAGTCAGTGGTGGACCTTATTTATCAGTGAAGTAATTCAAATATCCAGCGTGTCAATACTCTTGTCTTCTTTGATAAAAGCTTGATTAGAATGAAATACTATATTGGTTTTATAAAGTGTGACAACACACGCTTTTTATACTCTTGTCTTCCTCTATATTCTATTAGGCCAAAAAAAAAAGCAAAAAAAGCTGTGTTTACAGTCACCCAACTGACCCTAACTTTTTGCCTCCGACCCTACCTTTTTTGAATCATCAAAATTTTGTCAAACATCCATTTTTGTCCTGATGTGCAAGAACTGCAAAAGTTTTGATGCGAAACCCTTCCGCGCGAGGTAAATTTAAGGTAGAAACACGTTTTTAAAGTCAATGACAACAAAATGACCCAGATTACGCCACTTCCGGTTTGGATAAAGACTAAATTGATACTGGACCGGAAAAACACGTAAAAAATCCGGATTATCGCACATTTTAAAAAAAAAACAAAAAACAAAAAAAAACAAGTGTGGACCCAAATTACGTCTCGCCCATCCCTACATGGTAACAAAATTGGTGTGAAAACTCAAACTCACTAAATCGGAAAACTAAACATGTTCCCTCGACTGTGAAATTAGGATAACTGACAAAAGCAATATAGCACACTGTCATGTAAAACCAAAATGCCAAATGTCAGTGACCTACCACTGATAGATACTGAAATACAAAACATCTTCACTAGACCATGAAAATGAGGTCAAGGGCTAAAGCTTAATAGCAGGTTGTCGTGTTCCATCTAAGACAAACCCACATACCAAATATTATTGACCTTACATTAAAAGATACTGGGAAACTTACCATGACCACTGGACCATGAAATTGAGGTCACAGACAAAAGCCATATAGCAGACTGTAATGTAATACCAAAGACCAACCTACATATCAAATATCACTGACTTTCCACTTAGTTACTGAGAAAATGAACTAATCCCCAAAAATTTAACATGCTCAATAGACCGTGAAGTTGAGGTCAAGGTCAAATGCTATATCACCGACTGTCATGTACTACCCAAGACCAACCTTCATACCATATATCATTGACCTACCACTTATAGTTACTGAGAAACTAAATTAAGCACAAAAACTTAACATGTTCATTGAACCGTGAAATTGAGGTCAAAGACAAAAGCCATATAACAGTCTGTCATGTAATACTCAAGATCAACTTATATACCAAATATCATTGACTTACTACCTATAGTCACTGAGAAAATGACCTAATCAAAACAAGAGTGGACCCTAATAGATGTCTCGCCCGTCCCTGCTTGTCGCTAAAACAGTCATGCACTACTCAAGAGCAACCTACAAGCCAAATATTATTACCATTCCACTTACAGTAATTAAGAAACTATTCTAATCAGAAACACTCAACTTTGTTCACTAGACCATGAAATTGAGGTCAAGGTCAAAAGCCATATGGCAGACTGACATGTACTAACCAAAACCAAGCTATATACCAAATATCATTGACCTATGGCTTGTAGTTATTGAGAAACAGACTTAAGCAAA
>MJUU01037732.1:32825-48556 GCA_002080025.1 Modiolus philippinarum
GTCGCTCATGCGTAAAATGTAGGTCAGAGACAGCATCCGAAGAATGCATTGTTGTTGTCATCTCAAAATGCATCATGCATACCAATATGGTTGATGTGGGCCATGTCAGTAAGCAGGAATGAACTTTAACCATTCTACCTAACCAGGTCGCTCATGCGTAAAATGTAGGTCAGAGACAGCATCTGAAGCATGCATTCCAGTCGTCATCCCAAAAGTGCATCAGGCATACCAATATAGTTGATGTGGGGCATGTCAGTAAGCAGGTATGGACCGTAACCAGACGCGGACGCAGACGCTAGGGGTATCACATAAGCCCCCCTCACTTCGTGAGATGAGCTAAAAAGGTCTTTTCTAGTCGATTTATCATCAGTTTGGTCATATTTCAATTCCTATTCCTTAATCAATTTTAAAAATTGCTACCATCTGTTTCTGAAACAATTTTCATCAATTTTCCAAATTGGTTAAACAATTGCTGAACCAATCTTGCAGTTTTTCAACTCAGTTGTTGCTATAAAACTGTAAAATTGGTTCAGTTGATACTCACCTCTGGATATCTCCTAAAACTTTATTGTAGATGTACTAAAGAAAGCTGCTTTTGTAGTGCATAATGTTTTTCTTAGGATAGGGAAATTCTTAATTTTACTTTTGGAAATATTTCTCAATCTTTTTTTTATAATATTTGATATGAACACAAATTAAATCTTATAATGCCATTTCTAGCACATTTTTATATTTTTGTATCTCTATTTTTATCATGAAGATCATTTTTGGGAGGATCGGGTGAAAGTACTAATTTATTTAGGGGAAATAATTATATCACATTTATCATGTTTATGATCTCCCTTGTTATTTTTTTTATTTTTCCATTTTTACAGAAAAATAATGAAAATGAATAACCACCATATTTTAAAATATAACAAAGATCATAAAAAATTATTGGAAATTAGAAAATATATTTTAAAACTAACAATCTAGCATTTTCAACCTTTTGTTTGCAGTTCTTGAAAAATAAATTGCCCAATGTAATAAACTATTTATATATCTTCAAATAACTCGAGCTGTATTTACACACTAAGCAGAAAGACACAAGATTTCCTGTGATAAGGATCATCTATTCATATTGTGAAATAAATTTCATAGTTTGATTGCATTACTTGAATTGTGAAACTGTAAGATTGGTTCAGCAATTGTTTAACCAATTTCGAAAATTGCCTTTATCTGTTTCAGAAACAATTTTTAAGATTGATTAAGGAATTGAAATATGACTAAGGTGATGATGTATCGACTATAAAAGCTTTTCTGGGGTCTGACAAGTCTCTGTGTGCCAACTTTTGAATACAATCGTGGGGGTTTTGATGCGAAGAATAACTCTATGCATACCATAAAACCCTATAAAGGGGATTCAAATCCACTTTTCTCCTTTTTTTGCATCTTAATGACATAACAAGCATCATAAAATAACCTAATGAATGCTTTGTTATAAAGCAAGGAAGAAATAATTTCTCTCTGAAAATTTCAAATTTGATGCTCTCATAGAGGGGACACCCCAGTAAATATGGATAATTTGCAGAAATGCAAATTCTTACATTCCAATATATACATGTATTCAACTGCTTGGTTTTACTTTGTACCTGTAGAGACTTTCTCTCATGTGCATTTACTTTATACCCTTTCATCGTTTATTTATGTATTAACGATAACACAAATACATGGCAAGATCTATAAAATGCAGATTTAAGAAGATACCTTACCCATATATTCTTTTTGGAAGGTTTGGTTGGATAATTTGGTCCTAAACACTCTGGATGATATGTATTTTGACACTTGTCACATTTCAGCAACTGAAATATAAACAAAGATTTTATTTATTAATGAAATGTCAAACATCTTTAAATACAATTTCAAGCAATTCAAGAATTTAAGAAGAAAGAGTTACTTGCACATAAATTCAGAGAGTAACTAGAATATTAGCAAATTCAGGAAGGGCCAGCAAAACATAGTGCTTGATAGTATTGGCATACAGGAAGTAGTGTCCCTATAGATCTGCGAATCACATGCCAGATACAACCAATCATTGGCTTCAAACTAAGTACCTACTGTAATTCCCCCGAGAAGGAAAAGGGAAAAGAAATCTGACAAAAAATTTGTTTTATTTTAAACAAGGGTTTATTAAAGTATTTTGGGAAAGGGAAGTTTCAGTCTAATATGGGAAGTTTTAACATGAAATCTGAACATTTCTAAAATCAAAATTTAGAGAAAATTATAAAATTTGGGGAATGAGAAACCTTAGTTGGTTATCCTCCTGTACCAAGTTAGTTTTGTATGGTTCAAAATGAAGATAATTTCAAATGAAATAATTTTTACAGAAGCCTGGTGAAAGCTGGATAAATCCATGTTAAATCAAAGTATTTAACACGGTTTTGCTCTAACAAACTTGGAAATCACACAGACCATAGTCCATAGGGTCTGCAAGTCTTGTTAAATTTTGAAACTTTGCATTTTTAACCAAAAAAATGTGACGTTTTAAGCAAAACATAGGATGTCTTAATCCTGCAACCTCATATTTTAGCGGGAAACATTTTCAAATTTCAAATTTATTGGGAATTTTCAGTGTCACATGACAAGACTTACAGACCCTATTGAATTCACCATTAATAAGATTCAGACCAAAGCTGAATTTTAACTGAATGATGGATAAAGTGAAAACTATAGGTAGGAGTTCTTCAGGAAGAATGCAATGTAATTTTGTGTTTCTTATTGTAATAGGAGAGGACTTCATTTCATGTTGTAATTACTTGTGTCCAATCCTTTTTGTATACTAATTTCTTAGTTTCAAATAAAATGTTTTGTTAGTTAGTCCTGATGAAATTATTTGACAGGATTTGTATTGGATTTTATGAAATTTGCTATTTCTGAATGTTCACTTGTTCAATGCTTGACAAAACAGAATATAAGATACTTAAAGTGCAAAGATCATGTAAACATGGTAAAGACTGTTTTTGTTGTAAAAGGCAACAACTACATCACAGACCTAGTAACTAAACGTGGTTTGTTTCCAATTGTGACCAGTACGAAATTCTACACTTTCCCAGATTTCTAATTCAAAAAGCTTTCCAAGGAATCTTCCCAACCAGGGAGGCACGAATTAAAATCTCTTAAGACCTTTTCCCGGCTACCTGGTGTCATGGGAACCCTTCAAAGAGTATCAGCATTTTCAATGCAGGACCCTTTACTAAATATTTCTTTTTTACACATATATATTTTGGCTACTTTAAATAGGTCAATGAAAATTTCAAATAACTACTAAAGGCTGTGAAATTGTTTCCTTAGGCAAACTACCTATTTCCTAGGTTAATTTTTCTGTACCCCGTAATTTTAAATGATGTCCATTAAGTAATTATTTAAAGCAGATCCCTTTCCAAAATATAACACAACTTACATTTTTCTGTTGCCCACAAACTGTACAAAACTGACATTTTCGACAAACCCAATTCTCCAAGTTGTCTGAAGCTGGTTTTTCATCATCTTCCAAACAAAATTCATGGAAAGGTTCACAACAAACATTACAATAAAACAGCTGTAACAGAAATCATAACAGAATGAAGTGGTAAGTGACACAAACTCAGTATTTGATTAAAGCAAAAATCATATGAAACAAAAAAAAACCTTCAGACTTTTTCTGTTCTTGTATTAATTCAAAATTCAGTGTTTCTGTTCAGAAATAACTCAAAGGATTTGAATTTAGAACTTGTGGGCCTACATAAACTTGAAGAAATCATTGAAAGTAGAATATAAAATTACATATAATAAACACAGCACTATCTGACTAGTGGAAATCACAGATAAATCACATCCCTGTTCTTAAGACATCCTAACAGATCATGCAGATACACTGAAAGAAAGAAAATAAAATCCGAGACAGGATTTTTGTTTATAAATCAAAATAATATACATATACGTTATTTGTTAGAGAAAGTACACTAAAATCTTTTGTAATGCATGCATTTTACAAAATGAAAATTTTCAGAAATAAATCTGCAAGAGAAATGTGTTGACGAATACAACTTGAAAACCTGAAAATAACTGGTGTGAGAAGTTTTTCAAAATATCCGAGTAACTAATATAAAATTCTTATAATCAAACTTTTACAGTTCCACACTTAATGGTATCCACCTAACAAAGCATCTTGTTGTCTTACCTCATGTTTTCCAGCACTGCCACAAAGAAAACATAAAGTTCTACAACACAGCGGGGCAGCTACTGTAAGTGATACACCAAACTGCCATGCTGACCATATATTGTAGATTTCCTGAAATAAAAAATTCTTGTTATAAACATAAGTATTAACTAAAGATCCAAATTTATTTTAAGAAAATAAAAATAAAATAAAGAAATCAACTTTTGTTTTCAGAGAAGTCAAATACATAAAGTTGAAATTACAAGCTACCATAAACACAATTAACATCATCAGCATACATATACACATAGAAGTATTTTCAGTTGTATAGATTACACAGCAGGAACTAAAAAATGGGCCCATATGGTAAAACATAGAAAGCAGCCACAACCTGCTAAGCTCATCTGGTTGTGTAGCATTGTCAAATGTTGAACATTTCGTGAACAGGAATGGAATATGATCATTTTTCTTAACCAATTCTTTCGTGCGAAAAATGAAGGTCACAGACTTCATCCAAAGCATTCATTCCAGCTGTCATCCCAAAATGCATCAAACATATGATACCAATATGGTTGTTGCGGGACATGTTAATAATCGGGCATAGACTAACCATTCTATATTTAGAACCAAGTTACTCAGAAGTAAAATGTAGGTCACAGACAGCATCCAAAGAATGCATTGCAGTTGCCATCTCAAAATGCATCATACATACCAACATTGTTGGTTTGGGACATGTTAAGTAGCGGAAATAAACATAAACCATTCTACCTAATCAAGTTGTTCTTGTAGAAAATGTAGGTCACAGACTGCATCCGAAACATGCACTGCAGTTGTCATCCCGAAATGCATCATACATACCAATATGGTTGATGTAGGACATGTCAGAAAGTAGGAATGAACTTAGACCATTCTCTCTAACTGAACACTGACACTAGGGGTATCACATAAGCCCCTTCACTTCATGAGGGGAGCTGATAAAATTTAGTAGTTGAAATATAAGTTTCGGTATCCGAGAAATTGCCACCACTAACTATATATGTAAGAGCTTGTTGCATGACTGTGGCATACTGGTATACAAGTGTTTTAAAAGATTGTTAGTACCAGTATTTTCTGGACATTCAATTTTCAATTTAATTACTTTTAAGGCAAGCTGAAGGGGATTTTTTACAAGCAGAGGAATATATGAATGAAAGCAATGAAAAGATCGACTACAAATGCTGGAAATACTATTTTTCTGAGAAAAATCAAACAGCTTATACTATGTCATCCCTAGCTATACATGATTTATACAATTAATATTTTGTACTGATATCATAACTTACAATTAAAAACTAGAGCTGTCGCCGAATGGCAACCAATTATGCCCCCGCTCATTGAACCCTGAATCAATATGGCAAGTGCAAATTTAAGCGTGTGCTGATACAGTACAAGTATGGACACAATGATATGCCTCCCCTTTTTCCAAAATATATAAAGGAATGTTCTAAGCCCAAAACTTAATTCTATGGGTGCTAGGCAATCTTCCTGTAAAGTTTCATCAATTTTGAGGCACTTTGAATTTTCCCGCCTTTTTCCAGTTTCCATAGCAAGGGCAGTCATTTTGAACATTCTAAGACCCAAAATCATTTCTATGGGTGCTAGACATCCTTCTTGTAAAATTTCATCAAATTGAACCACTTTCAATTTTCCCGCTTTTTTTAGTTTCCATGGCCATTTTTCCCGCTTTTTTTAGCTTCCACGGCCATTTTGAATATTCCAAAAGATAAGTGTGTGCACAACTGCTTATTGTAAGTTAGATTCCTTTGAAGTAGTTGGACTTTGTTTGCAAACTTTCTCAAAAACATGAATAGTTGTGTTTTTCATTCGTACGGACGGACGGACGGATAAGGGTAAAACAATATGCCCCCCCCGACTTTTCGTCGCGGGGGCATAAAAAAAAATTACATTTTACTTGTCCAAGTTGTTATGCCACTTCATCAGAACTGTCCTAACTTTGGCCAAAATCATTAAAATATTTTTAATGTTGTCAAAGATTTCAATAAAAACAAAATTTTAGCTATAATTTGGCTTAGGGCTATTCCATTTAAAATTCCCACCAGGGAATGGAACACCAATGAATTTTTTTTCTGTTGGTGGTCAGTGAATTTCTATTGTATCCTAAGTTTAATTATAAATTTTAATTTTTTTCTCTTGGTGGGGGGTATAAAAATAAGTGGCGATCCATCCCCTGGTGGGAAATTTTACTGGAATAGCCCTTAATTACATACATTGTATTTAGTAAATTTAACCATCCTTACAACTATACATGAAAGTAGAAACCATAATGAACCAAGTTTGTCAATTAGTGAACCTACTCAATAGAATGTATAATATAAAAAGATAGTTGGTAAATTTGTAATTCACCTTAAAGTCAGCTTTCAAACGGTGCTGAGCTTGCTCATGAGGCCGTATTCTGGACCAATTTTGTGATACACTCCTAGACTGCCGACTTTGTGTCTGTTCATTCCTGAATGGCACTGCTTGTGGAACCTACAAAATAATTTTACATTGCAGATACTTTGGCAATAATTTCAAATAAATATATACAGTAGTACTAGTCTGCCTTCTATATATCAATACTTCATCATCAACAATTGTTTATTATTTTCAACAATTCCAATATTCTAAAAACATAAATTTTGCTATGATAAAAGTTTCCAATATTTCCTTGTAATCATAAATTTTTTGGTCATTATAAATATTTCCTGTTGGGCCTATTCAATTTACATAAACCCCAAGAACCATTAATCTTTTAACAGTAATCCATGGAAGTGATATCAAAACTTTAGTATGAAAATTTACTATTTAAACAGCTATTAAACCTGCTACAGAGTGAGACATAAATGATTTATACTGATATTCCTTGGAGTTGATGTATTCTTAAATGGAATAGAAGTATCTTTTTATTTAATTTACAGATTTTAAATGCTGTTCTTACAATGTAATAACAATCCCTTAAAGAACAATGCTACACATAATGTAAAGTCCAAATTCAGCAAGCAAATGATTCATTATATCTGTAAATTGAACTGATATTCACTAGAGGATAAGAAGAACAGCTTAGAAAATCATCATATACAATGTATCATCTAGTCAACACAGACAGAACAACTGACATTTCAGTCAGACAGGCATTTTTACCATTGTCTTAAGACTTGGCAACACTTGATAAACTTGTTACAAAGGCACTTCAGTTTGGCAGAATTACAGTATACTTGTACTACAAACACAAAAGATATAAGGTTGTATGTTCCTTCTAGGAATTTATGCATTAAATTGAGGGCTTATGTTTCAGTCAGGAATATGCTGATTTATGATATTACAATCACACCCCTGCCTACCTATCCAAAATCGACCTGCCACTATTTCAATTTTTTCTAAACTTCATCATTCTTTTTATGTTTTGATTCCAGTAAAAAAGATGTATCCAGAACAGGTAAAATGTTATTCATAAAGATGTTTTCATTGCCAGTTCTTGGGAGTTTTGCAAAAGTCTGGTCCGATTTAAAGTTTGATAAAATGTTAAAGCCAATAACTTTTGTCAGGTTGGGTGAGAATAAACTGAATTAATCAACCGTACTTTTTCATCAGTAATTTGTACGAATTTCCTTTGATCTCTTGAGGCAAATATTTTCAGCATTTTCTACTGCCCAAATGCGAAAAAATATTGGAAAAAGTATCTTAGGCCATGCCTACTTCGTCAATCAGCATATCCATGTATACAAAGAAATATACATCTACAAAAGCTGGTAAGATCATACAAATTCTTTTACTATCAGTAGTCCATTTCCCGTAAATTGATTTTCATTTGTCAAGATTTCTTTTTTTAAATGATTTAGTTAATTACAGATAAAAAGAATAATATAATTTTTGTTTCTGATACTTGAAATATTGTCTCCAATAAAAGACTCGCCAACAAGTGGGCTCGTCCATTATTGTCTACAATAATTTTGTATCAAAAACAAATCTTCCATCATTCTATATGTACTCACATTTTATTATAATGTATCTACTAACTACATGTATATTAAGATATCAAAATTTTACATTTAATAAACTGACATTCTTTAAACCTGTTCAATACCAAATTATTGGTAAGGTACCTTTGTATATTTAATTGAACTTTATTAACACACCATTTGTTTCTTCAGTCTGAAATGGGCAAGGTTTATATGCATTATTATCTATTTTTGAACTTCTCAATCTATTTTTACTACGAACACCTTTATCTCTGAGAGCTTGTCTTTATTTTTCATCTTATATGTAATCATTTACCTTTGTAGACATTCTCCCTGAGTTCTGTGCCCTTGATGAAATACGGGATATGTTTGACAGTTGATGCTGATTACCACTGAACTGTAACTGTCTACTTATAGAACCTGGTGTTTTATCTGATGACTGTGAATCTTTCGGTTCAGAAGTTTGGTTCAACGTTTTTGAAACATTTGAATTTGATTTTTGTCCAAATCTTCGCAAAACATTGAGACATGATTTACTACTACTACTTGAATTATTATTGTTCATTTCATCAGCAGTTGAACCCTCAGGGTTATGAGAATCATCATCTTTAGGTTCTAATGTTAATGCTGTGGCTGCCTTGTAGTATTGTGGATTTGAACATCTTCTGTGACTGCAAGCATAATATAAATTAATTTAGTAATAAATATTTCTAAACTATCCATGTGACTGACAAAACAAAATATTGATCACCATAAAAATCGTTCCAAGATCTGTATTTTATGGACAGTAACTATTCCAAAATATTTAAACTTCACATCAAAGCAAACTGAGGTTATCATTCGGAAACCATAAAATTGCAGATTTAACCATTTTGAAATATACCTGTTCTTATAGCATTAACTTACATGCATGCCTGCTTGCAAACACCTCTTCCACCAAATTTTGGTTTATCTCTGAAAGAAAAAAAAGAGAACATGAGGTGTCATTTCTTTTACAATAACTTTTGTATTTATATTCCTAAAATGCTTACCTCCCTACTTAAGTTTACATGAAACAGATATCAAGATATTGTTTTAAGTTTCTGTGTTAGCGCTAAAGGTCGCCACACTCGCCAGGGGCGAATGATTGTCCCATGTGGTGATTAAAAAAATCGGTCTAATCGCCACTTTGGCGAATGAGAAAAATTAATAAACGGTACTCAGAGATATCATGATATGAATAGAAAACTTCCTTCCAAAAAAACGTTCTTATGACCAGATCAGAAGATGAAAATAAAACTTAAATTGAAACCAATGATGGGTATTTCGGCAACCATTTTCCGGAATAGATAAAGTTGAAGCAGTACAGTTCCGGCTTTTCATGTCCATTTCCATCTTTCTTTCTTTTTATTATCGTACTTTTGTTAACATGATTCATGGCGGCCATGGAAATTCAGCGATGACTTCTTGCAATAATAAAATAATAAAAGTTTTAAACCAGTGAAAATTCAATCGCGAGTGTGTTAAAATATATATGTTACAGGAGAGCATGATTCTTATCATCAAAGTGACTTTGCCACTTCACAAATTGAACCCTAGAGTGAGACCTGCCTGATCTCAATCACTCTGGCTAGGGCAGGTGAACTGAAGAATCAACCCATCAGCTCAATCAACCTTTTTGCTATTGAAATCAGTTTCTACAACTTTAGTAGGCTTCCTCTCACAAATAATTTGAATGTATGACTAGAATTGACAGCATCCCTACAATGTTGAGGAAATACTTTGAAATAATTTAATTTTTTGCATTTTTTAAAACAAAAATGTTCTTTTTTGTGGCGAATAAAACTTCAGTGTGGCTAATCATAATTTGCACCAATTAGCCATTTTGGCTGAAGGAAATTTTGGCCTACTGCTAACACAGTACAGTGGATTCCTGTTAATTGCATACCTTATTTGTCAGGAAAAAATATGCAATTAGCAGGAATATTCTATTAAGAGGAGTTTCAATCTTGCTGTAAAAACATGTCAATTAACTTGAATAGTGTCAAATGATGAGTTAATCATCAAACAAACTAGATATTACAGTCTGTTTTTACAAAATTATTAATTGATTTGACATTTCATAATTAGATATCTAATTTTAATTAGTTTTTCAGAATAATTTGCTAAAAAAATATTTACTTTTAATGTTAAATTTCACAAAACATGTCTTGATTTGAAAATGAAACTATTCAATTAACAGGAATTTTTTAACTATTCAATATGCAATTAAAAGGTATAAATAATATAGAAGCATATAGTAAATGGTTTTGTGCAGCAGAATTATATGCAATAAAGAGAAATATTCTATTAGGAGGTATGCAATTAAATGGAGTTGACTGTACCAGCAAAAATAGTTAAAGAAGAAAAGTTTTCCGAGCCCAAGACCCATAACTCCGTCAAAAATCAATGGACCCAACCCATACTCAAACTTGATCTGTAACCCATAGTGGTTGATTCACAATGCAAATATCAGCTTAATATCTGAAACGGTTTAGAAACAAGAGGCTCCAGGAGCCTGTATTGCTCACCTGGCTTTCAGTTGCCACAATCAAGCTAACATTGTGAGTTATACAGTTGTTCTTCAGTCTCTCAAACTTTGGTAGCTCGAACAAGACATCTTGAACTGTATTTAAAGTCTGATAATGTTTTACTATATTTCTTTGTTGGGCTTTTTTGACAAAAAACGTTCTTGCTAAGGACCACTTTCAACACCATTTTTGAAGTCGAGACATCATTTTGTAAATGGCGGTCAATGAACAATTTTCAACATCGGTTTTGAAGTCGCAACATCAATATCTATTTGGAAACCAAATTTCATTGAAATTTGACAATGTTGAATTTTCCTGCCTTTTTTATAAGGCCAGGTGAGCTAACAAGTCCAGAAAACCTATATTTTACCAAAATTTTCTAAGTCGAAGGCCCATTCCTCCATCCAAGATCAATGTACCTGAACCAAACTCGAATTTGATCTGTAACTCATAGTGGTAGACTCACATAGCAAATATTAGCTTAATATCTGGAATGGTTTATTAAAAAAAGTCTGGAAAACATATATTTTACCAAACTTTTCTAAGTCAAATGCCCATAACTCCGTCCAAAGTCAATGGACCGGATCCAAACTCGGACTCGATCTGTAACTCAGCTTGGTACACTCACATAGCAAATATATATATATTAGCTTCATATCTAGAACAGTTTAGAAAAAAAGTCTGGAAAACCTATATTTTACCAAAATTTTCTGAGTCAAAGGCCCATAACTCTGTCCAAAATCAATTAACCTGAACCAAACTCGAACTTGATCAGTAACTCATAGTGGTAGACTTACCTACCAAATATTAGATAAATATCTCTTAAAGTATGTGAAAAAAGTCCGGAAAACTGAGTGCGACAGACTGACGGAAGGACTGATGGACTATTGGAGTGCAAACCTTCAGTCCCCTTCTACAAAGCCGGTAGAGACTAAAAATTTATGTGTGTCCTTATTAATGGCTTAATAGGAAAATAATCATGTCTGTTATATGAAGATTATAGGAAGAAACTTTGAAAAGCTCTTTTTAATGGTATAAATTTTATGAAAATCGGACAAAAGATGAGCTCAGTACAATTTTTTTATATAAAGACTGTTTTTATATGAAACGCACTGTAAAATTTCAAAACCACAAATATTTATGTCCCATGACTGTAATGTGAAGTCTGAGATTATTTTAATTTCCAACCTTCTGTTTGCAAAACCAGAGACTCGCATGTGGGCCTGTAATGATCACATGGTGGCTACTGATTAAATAAGGCCAAATAAAAAAATCGGTGTGGTTCCGGTCACCCCTCTGAAAAAATAGGGTCGGTAGGTAGGGATTTTTTTTTATTTTATTTTATTTTTTTAAATCATATATAATACTTAACATGTAAATGCATTGTAACCTATGATATAAAACCATGTATTATCCCCACATTTTTATCCTAAAAATGATGTGGATACTTAAGGATTTGTCCAAGTTCCCAGATGATCGATTTTTAGTCTCAGTTCAAGCCAAACGATCGCTCTTAACACTATGTGACTTGATAAATACTATAGGTTGTTATGAAGTGGAACATTCCTAATAGTTATAAAGAGAAGGTTACTTCCACCAAAATTTATATTTTCATATCTTAATCTCTAATATTTCATTAGCCCCGGTAACTTTTGAGGATGTCAACAAACCATGTGATCGGTAAAGTGTCGATATAGCTGACAATATGCTATTTATATCACATTGACTCTTGACAATATTTTATTCACAACAGGTGTAAAAGAAGAGGTTTACGTTTTCTTTAAATTTATCCCGCAACAGTTTAATAGGCTTTGAAGCCTCTGAAATATTAAATAACATGTGAAATAAATATGGATACGATAGTCCGCGCCGAACTCGTTCCGAATTTATGATTGCACGAAAACTTCCTGATGGGAAATAACTTCAATTTTCGCGGCGTTTGAGCTTGTTTCTCATCAAATACTTCATAAAAAGGTTCTGATAAAGTAAATAGTTGATAAACTATGATAATACCGATTTACAGTTTCAAAATAACTACGATCTTGCCGCTGATCTCTACTTAAACTTTGTCAGTCAAAAGTGGCCATAAAAACTAGGGTCGGTCGTTTTATTTCTATTTTTTTTTTACTTTTCGGGTGAAAAAAAAGTCTAGGGTCGGCGGGAAAAAAATAGGGTCGGTCGGGTGACCGGAACCACACCTATTTTTTTATTTGGCCTAAGGATTCCCACATTGTTTAACAATTAATCTGAGTAAATCATACGATAGATTATTGTCATGTTATATCGCCTATATGTTAAATATCAATTTGATGTTTGCAATGGTTTTCAAGAAGTAACAATTTAGAACATTTTCCCATAAACAGGTCTTCAAGTGGACTGGCTCAAAAATAGGGCTTTTAATAGGGCAGTTTTTCCTGAATAATAGGGGAAATGTTACCAATAATAGGGCAATATTGTTTTTTTTTTTTTACTTTTTTGATATTTTCTGTACCTGATATTTTTAAATATATGTGCACAAAAAGCCCAAAATGTATACATTCAGTTTTTGCAACAATGTAGCAATAAGCAAATGCAAAAAGATAAGAAATTTTGTATTATGTGATGTTCCATGCCGAGTGAAGCGAGGCCAAAATTTTTTTTATAGGTATTTGTTATCGACAAAAATTAAAGATGGAGTACTACCCGAATCGTAAAAATGAAATAATAGGGCTAATATAGGGAAAGAGCCCATTTTAAGCCAAAATTTAGGGTTTATAGGGCACTTTTAAAAGGATAGGGATTTTATAGGAAATATAGGGCTGCTTGAAGGCCTGTTGTTAATCATGTTAATAAATTGAATCATCACTTATTGATTGTTTACCTGATATCACCCCTATATGCCTCTGAATGAATGGTTATGGTTAGAACATTTCCTGTATAATTGGGTTAGTCATGTTTAGAGGTCGCATTAACGCGAAAATCCACGTTTTTCACGCAAAAAAAAATCAGAATTTAATAAATTGCATCATCATTTATTGATTGTTTACCTGATATCACCCCTACATGCCTCTGAATGAATGGTTATGGTTAGAACATTTCCTGTATAATTGGGTTAGTCATGTTTAGTGGTCGCATTAATGCGAAAATCCACGCCAATTTTTTACATCTTTGCATTTTCGGCACGCAAAGAAATGCCCTGTCCACGGAGTGGAAGTATTTTTTACAAAAATTTATTCTCATAATTTAGGATTTTTTTTCATTTCCTCTGCATTGTGAAAATTCCCAAAACTTTCTGGTTGATAAAATCACGGTAAATCTCTTGCCATCCAAAAAGTTCTAAAATTTCTAAAAATATTGACTATCAAATTGAGGGACAATTTCAAAGTACTACGATGGCAATCAAATCTCATATCTGCCCCAAAAAAATCAAAAGATTAAAAGAATTAAGTAAATGTAAAATTAAAAGAATTTTACTTTGAGAAAAGTGGGATGAACCTCGAATGATGATAAATTGAAGTCCAATCAGAATACAGAATTTAGTACATGACCTTCAACTTCACATTTCAGGCTAAAAATAAAATTTCAATACACAAATGTTTTTCGTGACCAAGCATTGAAATTTGTAAACGTCCAATAGTCTGTAAATTGTTCTCTGTAGGCATAAAGCATCTACACATTGGTACATGTATTTACGTTTTATTGTCCAGGAAATACCGTCCAGTGTACTGTTCTGCTATTTTATTTACCCTAAACCCTTGCACACAAACATTTGAATGTTGCAGGCAAAATTCTGGAACCTTTGCGTTTTTTTCACGCATAAAAATTAAAGCTACTGGAACCACTGCATGTTAGTCTGGCCGAGAGAAATGTAAACAAAATTTCTATTTTCAGTAACATTGCATATCATGTTTTGTCCAGGTTCAGAGTAACTCAATTTTTGATATTTGAACATTTACCCTTACCAGGGATGATTTTAGCTCTTTTCAAATGGGTCCCCCGTCCAACAAATTGGGAATTTTGCATCGCGACAACTTAAATTGGGAAAAATTAAAATATATCAAATAATGCAACACACATTTGTATAAACCAAGAATATGTGTAAGTACACACAACTACAGTTTGAAGAATGGAAAGTATCATTACACAAAAGCCAATAAGACATTTAAACATTTTTTTCAAACTTATCACCAAAATCAAACCCTTTATACCCAATGATTTATATACCTCATCCCATGAAATGACTATGCATTCATTCATTAATCATACAGTAAGTCATTTCCACATTTCGTTTTAACTAGTAGAAATGAAAGCACCCCGTTATGAAATGCAGTTCCAAATTCTCAACCAGTTAAAAGTCCCAGTTTCAGAAACTCTTGATTTCAAGTCATAACTATTCAATATTTATTTCAATGCAAACCATATCTTTGGCAATGAGAGCATTTGCACGTTACCACGTATTTCAAAAGTCATGGATGAAAGTATCGAATTCTAGACACGACAATGAACGATAAAAACACGATTTCAATTCACTTTACGCGTTCTGACTTTCAAGATGTTCCCTTATGGACATTTGCGATCTCATACATTTTGTTCATCTTCAGGGTGGTCGTAAATAGCGTAAATTGCATTATTTAGTTACTTCTGGACGTTACTGTGATGTTTTGAGTAATTTCCGGTTCTAACCAAAGCCGACACGGATCGGAACGAAAGATTCACTGGAGACGGAAATGAAAAAAATCCGGATTTTGTAGACATCGTTGCCGCGATTGGGAATTTTCTTGTTTGGGGAATGGGGCCGCCAAGAGGGGAATGGGGACGCCGGGCGGCCCTAAATTATATAGTAGCGTCATCCCTGCTAACACTAAAAATTTTTATTTTCATTGAAAGGATATAAAAAGTAACTGAATTTTCTCTATAACACTTCACCTTTCAAATGCATACTAAGTTGTGTAGCTGAAAGAATCGGTCAACATACATTTCCCAATATATCCTGTAAAATGTATGCAAATATCATTTATTGTGGCATTA
>MJUU01037733.1:0-11369 GCA_002080025.1 Modiolus philippinarum
AAGTCATATGCCAGACTGACATTTACTACCCAAGACCAACCTATATACTAAATATTATCAACCTACCACTTTAATACAAGTTATTGAGAAATGGACTTAATCAGAGAAACTTCATGTGGCCTATAGACAGTGAAATTGAGCTCAAGGACAAAAGTCATATGCCAGACTGACATGTATTACACAAAACTAAATATTATCAACCTACCACTTACAGTTATTGAGAAATTGACATAATCAGAGAAACTTAATGTAGCCACTAGACCATAAATTGAGGTCGAGGACAAAGTCATATGCCAGACTGACATTTACTTCCCATGACCAACCCACATGCAAAATATTATTAACCTACAGTACGTGGCCATAATACAGTACGCAGCTGAACATTTCTCCACACATTTAATACAAAAAAGACAGATGTTCAAAAAATTATCTAGAATTCATATCTTCTCATATTTTCATGATTATTGTACCGACAAAAAGAGCTCGATGTACAGTATCTTCCTATAATTAAGGTAAAATTTAATGAACAATAGTTTCCACTGCCCCAGAAAATAAACACAAACGCAAAAATTTCAGATCAAAATTTGTTATTTATCTTTGGTAAATTAGATCACCATAATTTTCGGCCTGTGTTTAAACTTTGACAAAAAGTTAAATATTTGGTAGAAAATTATTTCAAAATTACAGGAAGAAATTGTTTGTCACCTTCTTTTACACCGTGCACAAATCATAAAAAATGGACTGGAAATGAAGTCTTGAGAATTTTTTTAATATGGACTGTTTTTACATTAAATGCACAGTTAAATTTTCTTGTGCGTACTGTATTATGGCCACGTACTGTACCATATATAGTTATTGAGAAATGGGCTTCATCAGTGAAGCGTAACGTTGCCACTTGACAGTGAAAATGAGGTAAGGACAAAGTACCACAGTTATTGAGAAATGGACGTTAGCAGAGAAACTTTAAAGTGGTCTCTGGACTGTACAATTGAGGTCAAGGTTACATTATTTTCTTGTTCCCTATCAGTTTTTACAGGTATTTCATTTATGGACTGCCAAATGTTTTGATTTTATCTGCACTGAAGATTGATTAATAAGAGTTTAACGTCCAATGAGCAATATTTCAGCTATATCAGGACGAGAACAAGTTAATCAATTAAAAAAAAATTGTAAGTAAAAGAAGAAAGAAATAAAGGAGGAAGGAATCAATCGGGGCGACGACTTTTGATTGCCACTGGAAAAGGGGAGAAATCTGCACTGAAGAGACATAAGTTGTCAAACCGCATATGCAGAAACAAATTCACAGTGATTTCTGTATTTCATTATTTAATACCACTGGACTGATGCCTCTGCTGGTGGACTATTAGTCCCCGAGGGTAATCACCAACCCAGTAGCCAGTACTTGGGTGCTGCCCCGAAACCCATTTTATTAGGAAATTTGCAATATCTAAATTTAAGAAAATTTTGTTTAAAACTAAGGAGTATCTCCCTACATTGTATAACTCTGTCCTTAGCTTTTTGGCTTTTCTTTTTAGATCATATTGGTTTCTTGTTCTCTATCAGTTTTTACACGTATTTCAGTTTATGGACTTCCAAATGTTTTGATTTTTTATATGCACTGAAGAGACATAAGTTGTCCAAATGCAGATATGCAGAAACAAATTCACAGTAACTTCCGTATTTTATAATTCATGTTGGACATATAGCACTTGTTAAGTGCTACTAAAGGACCAAATATGATGCTCCTACACAAAGGGTTTTTAAAATATCCTGTATTTAGTAAAAGTTAATGCAATCATCATACTTTGTACAACGGAATCCAATGTAAACTATGTTCCCACTGGTGACATTCTTAAAATATTAATGAATCTGCAGGATACCTTTTTTGTAGGGACCAACTAAAGACCATTGTGACTCAGTTTGGTTCTAATTGGACTACTAGTGTCTGAGATGATCTTTGAATGTGTTTTCAAAATGTAACTATATCACTTCTGGCAGGTCTTGACCTGCCAGATTCCTGTATTGGAAGTTATCATCAAAGTACCACTGTTTTCTAATTGGACAAGTTGTTTCTGAGAAGAAATCTTTGAATGTGTTATCCATTTAGACTGATTTCAGACCATCTTTCAATAAAGGGCTACGCCAAGCGCAGCATGATACGACCTCAGCATGTCGAATACTGAAATTTGAACAATTGTAATTCAAAATGAATGAGGAAACAGTAAAGAGATTGATACAGTAATTAAATGGACCAAATAAAGAGCTTGAATCAGTTGCAATTTTGGCACCTTTGGCCCCTTTAGCTCGGAAATGGCGAACTTTGAAATGATTACCTATGTTTATCATCTGCTTTGAAACTATTAAAGCAAAAATAAATAGTACTTGAAGCTTTCATACCTTTCGCGTGGTTATAATATTCACGGATCTTCAAAATTTGATAGTAAAACATTTGTTATTAAAAGAATTCCCATGGGGGTTATATTCGCATGGAATTCCCAAACGCGAAATAAGCGAAAATTATCCCCAAGTAAAAAAATTCCACGTTTACAGTGTCACTCAAGCGGAAAATATAGGTCAAAGTGACCTAATTTTGCCTGGATGCTGACCTACCATCAAAGATGCATGCACATGCAAGGTTAGATGATTGTACTATGTATAGTAACTAAGATATGAACTAAAATGTAAATTTGAATGCAAGCCACTCAAGCGGAAAATATAGGTCAGAGAGACCTAATTTTCTTGGAGGCTGTGAGTTAACCCAAGATGCACCTGCATGCATAGGTTGATGACCCAACACTGCATAGTTACTAAGATATATACCCAAATGCGGACGCGGACGTGGACGAAGACTTTGACGCGGACGCAGAGAAGGACGCCGGGGGTACTCCAATCCCCCCTCAACTTCGTTGAAGCGAACTAAAAATTCTACAGCTAAATAGGTGAAAACACCCAATTTTGCCCTTTTGGCCCCTATTTTAAAAACGGGAGGGGTCATAATAACCAAAACCAATCCACACCTTCCTTTTGTGCCAAAGATCATTGTGCTAAAATTTCATAAGGATTGATCAACTTGAACTTGAGTTATTGGCCAAAACTTAAAGTGTCTACAGACAACGACGACAAAGACAACAACGACGACGATGACAGCGCCATACCATTATACGACCACAAAATTTTTTGCGGTCGTATAAAAATAATTTGGACAGGGGTTCCCCTGATAATCTATGTAATAAATACTGCTCCAATGAGAAACCTCGGTCGGTTATCTCCCTGTACCAAGTTAGTTTTATATGGTTCAAAGTGGAGATAATTTTAATTAGCATATCAATACCCTCTTTTGATATTTAAATAAAAATCATCTCCCCTTTAACTATATATAACTAAATTGATACAGGGAGATAACTGACAGAGGCATCTCATTGAAACATTACAAGGCACCTTTCAAAAAAATATTTGGTCACTGGTTCTCCTTATTTACTAGTGTATACATATTTCAGAAAAAAAAACATAAAATTTAGCAGAATACGTTCTCTAAAATTTCAGTTTTCTACTTTGGTATCCATGGCAACTGAAAGCTTCATCTTCCCTCACAACCCATATCAGATAACCATTAAAAAAAATTGAGCAGGGGTCCCCTTATAATCTAGGTAATTATATATTGCTGAAACTGAACCATTCCGAGTACCCATTTTAAACATAGAAAGCAGCCACAGCCTGCTAAGCTCACCTCGTTGCACAGCATTGTCACATGTTGCACATGTAAGTAAACAGGAATGGACTATAATCATTCTGTTTAACAGATTCAGTCATGCATAAAATGTAGTTTACAGACTGCATCCGTAGCATGCATTGTTGTTGTCATCCCAAAATGCATCATATACCAATATGATTGATGTGGAAAATGTCAGTAACAAGAATGGACTTAAACCATTCTACCTAACCAAGTCTCTCATGCATAAAATGTAGGTCAGAGACAGCATCCGAAGCATGCATTGTTGTTGTCATCCCAAAATGCATCATAGTGGGTCTCGATGGGGTATAAGCGAGAAGAGGGATTGGCCTTTTTTTTGCAGTCGTATAAAAATTGGGCAGTGGTTCCCCTTATAAATTAGTTAATACATTTTTGCTGAAATGGTAAATTAAATAAAAAGATGCTTACATTAAGTTTATTACTTTTTTCATCTACCTTTTTAAAATTATCATTTTCATTATATCATATTTTTAAATTTATGACAACAATGAAAAGTGTTTTGATGTACATAATTAGAACCATTTCATGTATAGTACAAGTTGCAGTGATAAAAATAATATTTCTTTGCAAACAATAAAACTTTTGTAGCTATTTAAGTTAATAAGTCATACCAAACATGTGATTTTAGGCTTGAATTTGTTTTCATTTAACCATAGGGTGTTTGCTGGTGGCGACCACCTTGGATGAGAAACAGACCTGCCAAATACCTTTTTTGGAAGGAACCATCTACGGGCTATTGTAAACAAGTTTGGTTCTAATTGGACCAGTAGTTTCTCAGAAGATCTTTGAATGTGTTTTTCATAGGTCCAATGTCAAAACTATGTTTCCTGCTGGCGGCCATCTTGGATGAGGTATGAACCTGCCAAATATCTTTTATGGAAGGGACCATCTAAGAACCATGGTGACTAAGTTTGGTTATGATTGGACTGGTAGTTTCTGATGAGAAAATCTATAAATGAATTATCCAAAGGGTCCAATGTTAAAGTTAAGTTCCCTGCTGGTGGCCATCTTGGATGGATATGGACCTATTCGATACCCTCTGTAGAAAGGACCATCTAAGGACCATTGTGACTAAATTTGGTGATAATTGGAGTAGTAGTTTCTGGGAATAAGATTTTTGAATGTCTTTTCCATAGGGTTCAATGTTGAAACTATTTTCCTGCTGGAGGCCATCTTGGATGAGGCATGGACCTGCTGGATACAATTTTCAAAGGGGACCACCGAAGGACTATTGTGACCAAGTTTAGTGCCATTTGGCCTAGTGGTTTCAGAGGAGAAGATCTTTGAATGAAAAACAGACAGACGCCAAGTGATGGCAAAAGGTCACTCTGGCATAGCCAAATCAGCTAAAAATTAAAAAATTTTGGAAAGTTTTATGGAAAAGGGACAATAACTAAGAAATGGTTTATCAGATTTAAATCACTGCCATGCTCATGCTTGTCATTTTTACCTTATCAGTTTTTATATATCTGTCAAAATTTTTCAGTTAAGATCTAAATTTGGCTATTTACTCCAATATTTCATTTTTAGTAATGTCAGCCAGTTTGTTTGGTCCATGGACCCTGGTAAAGATACATGCTAAGTGGTTTCCCAGAATTTTTTTTTAAGTTTAAGAGGGAGGGATGATGGTCTGATGAGTGAGGAACAATAATGGATGCCTAGTGATGGCTCAACTGGCTTAGAGCTAGAAGGTGATCATGATTACCAAGCAAAGTAAAAATATATAGCTTTGAATAAAATTATAACTTTATTTCTGCATAAAAATATTTCAGCAATATTTGATAATTAATCATAAATAACTGTATAAAATATTTAGTTTGCCATTTAAAAAACATGAATGTAATACTGTGGAAGTACTTTTATTCCTGGACATCAATTTTCGTGGTTTACATAAATATCACTATTTCGTGGGTACTTCAATTCGTGGTTTCAAATTCCATACATTAAATCTCAATGGAAAAAACGCATTTCGTTGGGAACTTAATTTCGTGGTTTAAGATAACCACGAAATCCACGAAAATTGGAACCCCACAAACAATAGTACTTTCACAGTACATGGTAATATGTAATACACGTACATGTACTTAAAAACAATATCTTATTGTTCTCTACCTAAACATATCTGAAATTTCCCTCCTTAGCCTGATAATGAGTATACAATTCTGAAAAATTGATATCAGATATAGCAGGACTTGTCTGACAGTCAAGTAACCTTTAAAGATAATTTTTATGTATCTATCACTCATGTAAAGAGAATTATGGTCAACACAATGAACGGCTGAAGTACGCCTTAGTTTTGTATATGGCTATATAAACCCCTATGTTATATAAAATGTTCCCTGTTATCATCTACAGTTAAACTTGTATTAACGGGCACCTCTGTAAAGCAGGCACCTATTCATAATTGGCAGTCTGAGATCCCCCTGACACGATTTCCTACATAAATACATATACCTTCACTGCTTAATGCTGGCAGCAGGCACTCCTTTTGGGTTAGAATTGGCCTTAAAACTCTATATAACGGGCACGGGAAAATAATGACTTGGGAAAGAATGTTTATTGTATATGTAAAAGTTTTCTTTAATCACGAAATGTTACCTTAAATCAATGATAATTAGCAATTGAACTTGAAAAATCTTAATTTTTTAACCCTCATAACATTATCTTCACATACAAAGCAAATTATTACGAAAATGACAATACACTACATTGTAGATATTATACAAATGTAATCATTTTGTGAATTTTATTTCTGTGCAAAACAATTAACCTCTATATAAAGGCCACCTGTCTATAAAGAGCAGTATACTCTCTTCCCTCTGGTGCCAGCTATAGACAGGTTTGACTGTACTGTGGAAGTACTTTTATTTGTGTATGCATTTTTTGTTGTTTTCATAAATATCACTATGTCATGGGTTCGAATTGAATCTTTGTATTTAATCTCTTGAGAAAAATGCATTTCGTTTAGAACTTAATTTTGAGGTTTAAGCATACCATGAAATCCATGAAAATTCGAACCCCATGAACAATAATACTTTCACAGTATTGTTGATGAGATCCTGACCTGTCTACCAGGCATAGTTTTTAAGGTGTTATCCAAGTAAATATAACCAATATGGTCCAGTTACAATGAATCTATTAATTTATGGACATAATTCCTCAAACTAATTTTCTCTGTCTTCATAATTATATACATATACAGTCATGACAGTAGATTGTAGGTCTCAGTTTTGTATATATTAAGTATTTGCAACAATGTAGCAAGAAGTGAATCCAAAATAAAAAGATATCTTGTATTTAGCGATGTTCCATGCCGAGCGAAGCGAGGCTAAAATTTTTTTTAAAGGTATTTGTTATCGACAAAAAATAAAGATGGAGTTCTACACGAGCTGTAAAAATGAAATAATAGGGCTAATATAGGGAAAGTGCCCAGTTTAAGCCAAAATATAGGGTTTATAGGGCACTGTTAAAAAGATAGGGATTTTATAGGAAATATTGGGCTGCTTGAAGGCCTGTATTTTGCTTCCTTCACGTTTAATTTGATGACATGAAAATTGAAAACTGTTAGAATTAATCTAAATCAGACTTTGCACAGTAAATGATAAGAAATCTGGAATATTTCAGCCCCGTGAAAATTAAATCAATTTTGAAAGAAATTGTGAAATTAACAACTTTTAAATTAGCCTTAAAAATAATTCAAATAAAGCTTTTAATTCAAAATACATGTAGCTGTTAAAAAAAGATCTTCATAAAGTGTTTTTTTTTTGCTTTTTTTAAAAAATAAAATGACAAGTGTTGTGTACAGACAAAAGGGATAAAAACATGACGTAAAATGCATTTCATACTTTTATATATCTCAATTAATAAGAATCCAAGTATAAAAATCCACTTAAAAACTCTTGATTGACAATACAGTGAATAATCATTTATCCCAATAGATAATAACTTAATAAATATTTGAAAACCTGCAATTCAGCAAATTTGTTGTCAATCTGTAGGATTGGTAGTCAAATGGCCAATCAAATTGGTCTACCGTTACACTCGAAGGACTGCAAATATTTTGAAATAAACATGGATATTCATATTTATGAAACAATATGGAAACCAACCATATTTTTTGTACTAAGAATACTCTGTCAATTTTAAAGGAAATCACAAACCACAAATGAAAAGTTTTACAGAAAAAAATCTTTACAGATCTACTTTATACAATGCATCTGTCGTACCATTCTAAGATTACAAATGTTTGTAGACATACTTGTAAGTCCATGTTTAATATTATGGATAATCACAACAAACCAACTTAAAAAATGTTTATAAAGTTACATATTTAGATGTATTAGTCATTCTTGGAGTGAATTAAAATTTGTGAAATCTATACCTTATAAATAATAACTGTTTTTTCTTTAATATTTTGTCATGTAATTAAATGAATTGTATAAGGGAAGAATATTGGATAGAAACCTGTAAATGGTACACTGCATTATTTTTCATTGTTTACAATAAATGTTCAATAAAAATCAATTTGACAAAATTTATATACAGTAAACCATAAGCCATATTCTTGGTGATATTTGCTTGCAGTGGATTTATTTCAATAGTTGGACAAAAAAATCTCTTTACTACATCACCTTAAGGATGTATTCTCCTGAGGTTTTAGTCTCCTGCAAATCTTGTAAATGAATAATTCTTAAAACTTGCCATATGAGAAACATTTTTTAAATTGATTTAAATAATACAAGGACAATCCCAAATGGGGGTTTTCGAGAAATGAAGAATTCTCATTTTGCCCAAATTTAACCATTGATCTTGGTCAGAATTTACATGATTTTGGGGTGGGGTAATAAAAATAAATTTTCAAGAAAACTACTCATCTTATTCATATGATTTCCTTTCTGAGTTCTTAAAGATATAATTGTCCAACTATTTAAACAAAATATGGTCAGTTTTGACTGTGTAGTTGATGGGAGTTTTTACGAATTCTTGAATTTGACAAAAAAAAGCACATTTTCTACCAAAACTTTTTTATATCATCACGGACCTATGCGTTTTATTCGTGATATCTAAAAATCTAGGAACTTTGAGAGAAAACTTGATGCTAGAAATCGATATATTGATGAAATTTGCACAAAATTGCAAAAATAAGGGTTTTCAAATGATTATAGCGCAAAAAAAAAACAAGAGGCTCTCAAGAGCCTGTATCGCTCACCTGGGACCTGCAGCACTATAATTCCAAATTGATGGTCCGTCTTTGGTGGTGTATGTACATAAGAATCAGAAGCTTTTTATAAAATTTAATTAAAATTGTTCAAGCAGTTTCAGAGAAGATTTTTGAATGCAGTTTCCAAACTGAAGGGACTAAGTTAATCTACGTTCCCTGCTGGCAGCTATTTAACATAAAACTTTGAAGAGGGTCACATAAGGACTATCATATCAAACTTCTACTGAAATTGTTCAAGCAGTCTCAGAGGAGAATCTTTTTATGCATTTCCCACTGGGTCCAATGTTAAACTATGTTTTGCTACTGGTGGCCATGTCGGAAGACAGATCAGCACCAAAGTAACAAGCTTGGTCAAATCAAAATCTCACAAGTTTCATTTATGCAATGTTTAAATTNAGAAATGGACTTAAATTCAAAACTGTCTGAACCGAAGTCACTGAAGCGTAAAATGTAGGTCAAAGCCACCTTATAGTCAATGATTTGGGTATACTCATCAAGGCAATATCATTGTCCTATAATGTGTAGTTGTTGAGAAATGGACTTAAATTCAAAACTTAACCGAAGTCACTGAAGCTTAAAATGTAGGTCAAAGCCACCTATTTGTCAATTATTTGGGTAGTACTCGTCAAGGCAATTAGTATGATGAAATATCATTGTCCTATAATGTGTAGTTGTTGAGAAATGGACTTTAATGTAAAACTTAACCAAAGTCACTGAAGCATAAAATGTAGGTCAAAGCCACCTAATTATCAATGATTTTGGTAGTACTCGTCAAGGCAATTGGTATGATGAAATATCATTGTCCTATAATGTGTAGTTGTTGAGAAATGGACTTTAACGCAAAACTTAACCAAAGTCACTGAAGCATGAAATATAGGTCAAAGAGTCAAACTACCTAGTGAACTATGTAGTACTATCAAAGATCTATGTACTGACCTATTATCATTGTTCTACCTCTTACAGTTTCTGAGAAATGGACTTTAACGCAAAACTTAACCTAACGTACAGACGTACGGAGGGACAGACAAGGGTAACACTATATGCCCCTTCCACATTCCTGGGCGGGGCATAAATATAGGTTTCTTGAAACACCGGATGTAGGAAAATTTTCATCCCTCAGGAGAATACATCCTTAAGAGCCAATCTGGCTAAGATATCAGTACAAGGTTGTTTATATAGTGTATTGGTTTTTATGTTATTCTAGTAATGTAGATATAAATACATACAAAAGCACTGAAAACCACAGGAAAGGGGAGATAACAATATTTTTTCTTATTTTTATTCTTAACAAAATATAAATTAGCAGAACAACAGAAACAAAATATTTTATTTTTTGTAAAGTACCTATTCAAAATCAAATCATTTGTAGCTAAGTAGTTGTTTTAGGGCTTGTCCAGGAAAAAATTTAAAGATGGGCAGGAA
Organism: Modiolus philippinarum; assembly: GCA_002080025.1. Taxonomy (NCBI): domain Eukaryota; kingdom Metazoa; phylum Mollusca; class Bivalvia; order Mytilida; family Modiolidae; genus Modiolus; species Modiolus philippinarum. Next base: position 10,395 of record MJUU01037733.1, read on the forward strand.
TGCAAGTTATATAATTTTACCTTGGTGGGGGCGTTAAACTTAATTATATCCTTTGCTCATAACTGAAAAAATAAAAGGCTACGCCAAGCGCAGCATGATACAACCGCAGCATGTCGAACACTGAAATTTGAACAAGTGTAATTCAAAATGAATGAGGACACAGTAAAGAGCTTGATACAGTAATTAGATGGACACAATGAAGAGCTTGACCTAGTTATTAGCTGCACACAAACTAAGAAAAATAAAAATTGGCCCTTATAATTCCTTATATATATCAGAAATTGTAAGAGGTATGTCAAATTTGTCAACATACTTCTTAAACTATACAATAAGAGGATACGAAGAAAGGAACCCTATTAAAATCCAATTAAAAAATAAAAGATTTTACATATTTTGAAAATTGCAATTCCAGCCACTTTGACCACTTATAGCTAGAAACGGTAAGAGCTATCTTTTGGCTTACTACCAAAAGCTTACAACCAGAGGACTCAAAAACAAACAAAAAAAAATCAAATGATATCTGATGAATAATAAAAGATTTCACTTATTTCGAAAAATTGCAATTTTGGCCCATTTGACTCCTTATAACTTAAAAACAGAAAGAGCTATGCCATACTGGTTGACATACTACTGAAAGTTTAAATCAAGAGGAATCCACAGAAAAAAATCCCATTGAAATCCGATGAAAAATCAAAATTTTAGGTAACCTGCAAATTTGCAAGTTCCCCATTCGGCCCCTCATAACTCAGAAAACAAACAAGTTGTCAAAAATCTGATGGTGCAGCTCTATGTTTATTTTCAAGAATAATCCAGTAAAAAACTTGAGCCTGTATAGCTCACCTGACAAAATACTTCTATGCCTTGCATGACCAAAAATGATGTAAAGTTTGGTTGCATTTGCTTCAGTGGTTTCAGGGAAGAAGAAAATGATGTTTTCCCATAGGTCTCATTATAATACTATATTTAGTATGTCTT
>MJUU01037735.1:366-26255 GCA_002080025.1 Modiolus philippinarum
CAAATACAAACTACATTACAAAAAGCATTTTGAGCGTTTTATGGGCTGCATATAGGATGGACTTATATGTTTAATAATCAGCAAGGAATTATAATAATATTCATTATGTGTTGATGTCCGAGAGTGTACAAATTTAGTCAATTTATCTCGACAACATTACAACTTTGGATATTGAACTCATAATACATTTTTTTACTATTGACCGATTCAAACCAGTGAATATGCTCAAATATATCAGACTTCAAAACAAAACAAAAATGCTAAATAGCTAAATACACAACGCTTGCTGTACGGTGCGAGTTTGTAGTTCCCGACAAGAAGGCGGTTGGCCTTAACCCAAGAAGCTTCAATGTTCGACAACAAGCATAGAGGTCTCAATGTTTGTTCTTTTTTTCTGTTTGATGTTAAAAATATGAAGATCCTTTTTTTCATACAAAAGATACTGTCCTAGTCAGCGAGGTTAAAAAAACCGGAGTTTTTATTATGCTGATGTGCGTGATTAGGATTATATGTCTTGTGCTTTTTTACTAATATGGAACTTCTTCATATTGTCCCGACTCAACACGTATTCTGATGAGACTTACGTGCTAGGCTCCTTATGCACGTGTCCTCATATTTCCACTAACTGCTATGTACGCAATCATATAATGGATCAAAACGTGTATGAAAAGGAAAAATTCTTCAGTCTTAGAAAAAAAAAAACGTTTACCACAAGTAATAAGTAATAAGTAAACAAACCAAGAAATCTTTAAAGGAAATTAGAGACAGATTTGCCACACACGTGTCTTTTTTTAATTTTTTTTAAAAAAAATTTTCAGTTAATTTTTTTTTCAATCGCTGAACTTTTGTACAGTACACTTCATGTACAACATAATCCTTAGTCACCTGGTAACGATGTTTATTGTGGTTTGTTTATTCTCACCAAAACTTTACCCCATCTTCGCTAGGTGTGGTACACGCCTGTACACGTATTAAAGGTATATTTACAAGTTATAGAAGCAAAAGGTCTTATTATCATAAAACGGTGCTTTGTTTGCATTATAGTCTGAAAAGGGTGTTTTTGAAAAGTAAAACCAAACTAATATGAATTTAACAACGTTAATTTATTATTCATTTATACTGTATAATTATGTATTTCACAGAAAAATAATACGAAAATTTTGCCGATTTCCGATCAATATATCAGCTTTTGTAATTAAAAACCTTTGCGCTCAAGTCTCGGCTGTAAGCTTGAGATCCGACATCCATGTCTTGTAGTATCATATTTTCTGTTCTATCCGCTTTCAAATGCATCAAGAATACATCAAGCATTTTTTAACTAACTTGTTTCAAACCTATATTTGGCAAGAGTGTAACAGTCTATTTATTTCACGACAAATAATCTCTCTGTAAATTCAGCATATATTTAAATGTACTACATCCTCTAGAGTGACGTCGAACTGTATATCAGTCCTAAATTGGGCCTTGTAACATTTTTCTTGTTTGAACGGCTATTCATATCAATGTCAGAAAATTCACACTGAAGAGAATGAACAGTCTGTAACTTGCCAGTGCCTTATCAAAAGCATATGACATGCTCCGTGTTGAAAACTGATAGGATAAAATATTGTACTGTTTCAGCCTCTTTATTAAACTAGCAAAATGGGACATTTTTATGTTAACAAAATGTAACTTCTTAACAGCGTATTCAGTGAAACTTCTATTTCTTCAAAGCTTTTATGGGCGAATTATTTATATATATGCATTTCATCAACGCAACATCCAACTTTTGCAAGTCTAAGGCTTTACAGATCCTTCTGTCAAATAGAAGATGCATACCTTTAAAACAGATGTGTATTCAACGTAAACTGCAACATCTTAATTTATCTTTCAAAGTATTGAATCACTTATTTTAGGATTTAACCTTTTTATTTCGATAATGAAATAATTGATTTTGTTTTTCTTTTTTTATTATGTTTTTATTATGTGTTTTTTTTTCTTTTTTTTCTCGTTTTTGTGTTTTTTTACTTGCTATTTGTAAAACTTTTTTTTTCCTTTCATTTATATTTACGTTTTGGTTTTAATAAACATCACAATGCTAGAGTTTACCTGCCTTGGAGGATGTTCAGGTATCTAGTCACCTGCATTGTGTAATAGCCGATGTTTTTCTCACACCCAAATAAAGAATCATTCGAGGTATGCAGAGGGAATCTTTGTAGTGTAAACTTGTCAACATTTATTTACAAAACATTCAGAATCGAGACGGCATCTCCACCTGTCTGCATATCAAGAAATAATACAAACAAAATATGTGTACCAGAGATTGGACACAACAGTTCACCTGACGGTGATCTAATTACGATGATCATGTTCATTTTTTTATTATTTAGTTTTAATTGAAGTATAATAGATAGGTGCAGCAGAAAAAATTGGATATTTTCGTGTTTGTTGGAAGTTGAAACATGGAATTTCTACACGGGCGTCTACACGAATAAACACCCCTGCACCTCGAAATCATGGTTGATGACCCGACAGGTAAAGAAAGTGTAATCAGGCCAATTCACATAATGCTACATAAATATAGGTAAACGCAATTCTAAATATCAAACATTGTATCGCCTTCGTTTTGACAATAGGAAGGTTCGCCGTGACGTCACAGATTCGAAAAGGTAAAATTGGTTGGCAAGAAATCGTGATAATTGATTAGGGTCATAAAAATGTCATTTTCAATTCACTCGTACGAAATTGTTAATTGAGATGTTTTGATAATTCCTTTTGATTGAAATTCTGGAATGTTTACACTTTTACAGGGTATTAATTTTTTAGATATACTTATTTTCAAAATCTATAAAATTAGCGTGTTTGTAAAGTATACAAATTTTGGCAATTTTGACATTTTTTAAAACCACATAAAAAATTTTCTACAAGAAATTTTAAAAAAAGTAAATCTACAGAAAAAATATGAAAATCTTGAAGTTTATTACGCATTTTACAGAATCAAAATCGGATGAGTAATAAAAAAATTACAAAAGATCAAAAATTCTTTTACATTGTTAAATAATGGTCCAACTACGACTTTGCCAACCAAAAATGCTAATTTGCATATGTAAATTAGATTTTGTGACATCACTAAAGAGGTTCGCGAGCCTTCCTATTATTGTCACAGTAGACAGGCGCGTAAAATGCCCAGTTTATAAAGATATTGTACTGCCTAGCCCGTTATCATTGCTTGATATAGAAACTGAAAACAACATAGATTTAAAAGAATGTTAAGAATCTTTTACGCAAAATAAGCAAAAATATATGTAAGTCATGAGTCGAACGGCGATTTTTTTGAAAATGCAACAATAAACTTTTGTCATATCGTTAGTGATCGTTGTTGACATACGCCTTATAGCGGTACTCGTTGGTTATAACTTGATGTCAGTACACAGAGCGCCCTCTGCACAATGTCACGTGACCCTCCATGACTAGACATTTTGTGAATAAAATGCGTTTTTTGCAACAATGAATTAAAAATACAAAAAAACGAAATCTGTCATGTGTGTCAGAACTATATAAGGAATTAATATTCACTTTTCCTTAATTTTGCGGACTTTCACTTTAAGTAATTTCATTGAAAAATACCCTTTATTAACTTCGAATGTCTTTGTCAAACTCAGCAGAGATGGAAACGGAAACGCTATCTGATTGTTTGTTATTTATAGCGGAGATCTCTGATTGGTAGTTTTTTATGTAACTTGTGTACCTGCGAAAGGGAAAAACCAGATGATTTCAGACGAATAACGGTTGATTACAAGAAACTTTCTGAAGATTTCAAGATAACAGAATTATAAACTTTTGAAATTTAAACACCTGGATTTTTTTTTACTTGCTCAATCGGGCTAGCACTGATTGATTTTCACTTGTCCAAACGTGATTTTCACTTGTCCCGGGCAATCGGACTACCATTAGTGTCAAGCCCTGCCTTTCCACCAAAGTTTGGTCTCATTTGGTTAAGCAATTTCAGGAGAAAATTTTCAACATTTTCTCCATAGGGTCCCATATTTAAACTATTTCAGCTGATGGTGGCTATCTTTGATGCAAATTAGTGTCATCAGATACAATTACTTTTGGTCTCCATAGGCCAAGCAGTTTTAAAGAACATTTTTAATCGTGTTTCCCATATGATCGTGTGTTAAAACTATGTAGGCTGATGGAAGCCACCTTGGATGCATGTCAGGGTCATCAAATACAATTCTGAAAGGTGATCACCCAAGGACCATTATACCAAATGGTCAGAATTGACCTAGCAGGTTAAGAGAAGAATATTTTTTAAACATATTTCCTATATAGACTTATGTTAATAAAACACTGTAGATACAAATTTGCTGCATATGAAGCGCTTTTCTGGATTAACTTTCATCAGATACGCTCATGACAAAAAACGTTGGAAAGCCAAACAAAGTCAAATATAACGTGAGCACAAAAATGGAAAGGGTCTGAAACAGCACATCCAAAACCCAGCTAAAGTCAACTTTGAGGGAGTTGAAACCTTGGGTTTTTAAAACTATGTCCGTAGTTCCTTTATACACTGTGTTTCAATTCCACTTAGCGGTTTTGGTGAAGTAGTTGATATCAGAGCATTATCTACATTTCATGAAGTAAAATACATGTACTTACTTGGCAAACGACCTTTATTCTTTGTCGAAGAAGTGTCCTGAATGTATGATCTGAAATATTCTTGAACAATACGGTCATCTTTTTCAGACCACTGGCTATAGCTTCTTTCTGAAATAATATTACATGATTTTCAGAACATTAATCAATAGTGACCCATGCTAGAAATATATGCAAAAATACCTTTTATTGGGTATTTTCCCCTTCAGCTTTTGTTTGTGATTTTGGTGTAAAACAGGATAGTGAAATATTCAGGTTTTACTGTTTTACCCAATGCATTTAAATGGGTAGGGCCATTTATTGAATGCTCAGAGCTAGTACTTTTTTGGATGTATCAAAATCAATAGTAATCACAAAGATCATGATGTAAAACGGAAATTACTCAGCTTTTATTTTCTCAGGGGTTTTTATTGATCTGCATCTAAAATTCTGTGAAACAGTCAAGAAGAAACAATTTGGTCATTTAACCATTTGCAAAACGATTTTGGAACTATATAACCAAAAACTGAACACAATTAAGGTAGCACTGTCTTATTGAGAAAATTTTCAGTACCCGGAATTTAAGTCCCATAACTTTGTTATTACTCAATATATTGCAAAACCTGAGGTACCAAATGAAACGTGAAGACTTAATTCTCATTTAAACACAATTCCTTATAAGTATCACTGTTTAAATTACCATATTTGGAAAAGAATGGAAATTTTTGGCACCTTTCTTTGTTTGATAAAAGCAGCGCCTAGCGCATGAATGCACGACGTATCCCCTCCCCGCACAAGCACAAAGCTTTGTATTCTTCAAGAGAATTCCACCAAACATTAAAAATGTCCTTTTGCCACCTGTTCGTTTACCTTTTAAATGTCAGACAGTTAATTCTCAAATTTGGAGATTTTTCAACAAAAAACTAAGATTTTCTCCATAATAAGTCCTTGAAATATTCCATATAAGATCTCACCCAAGACAAAGATAATTGCAAGCCACATGCAAAATATTTTTCAAATCAAATCAAGTTTACTCATGTTATCATGTAAACAAGACTCAATTCTCAAAATCAGTGATTTTTCAACAAAAAATAAGATTTTCCCCAAAACCGATTCTTGAAATATTTCAATATAAGATCTCATCCAAGATAATGATAATTGCAAGCTACATGCAAAATATTTATTAAATCCAATCAAATTTACTCAAGTTTTCGTGTAAACAAGGTTCAATTCTCAAAATCGGTGATTTTTCAACAAAAAACTAAGATTTTCCCCAAAACCGATTCTCAAAATATTTCCATACAAGAAATTATCCAAGATAATAATTATTGCAAGCTACATGCAAAATATTTTTTAAATCCAATCAAATTTACTCAAGTTATCGTGTAAACAAGACTTAATTCTCAAAATCAGTGATTTTTCAACAAAAAACTAAGATTTTCTCCAAAACCGATTCTTGAAATATTTCCATATAAAAACTCATCAAGGATAATGATAATTGCAAGCTATATGCAAAATATTTTTCAAATCCAATCAAATTTACTCAAGTTATCGTGTAACTCATCAAAGTTAATGATAATTGCAAGCTATAGGCAAAATATTTTTCAAATCCAATCAAATTTACTCAGGTTACCGTGTAAACAAGACTCAATTCTCAAAATCAGTGATTTTTCAACAAAAAACTAAGATTTTCTCCAAAACCGGTTCTTATAATATTTCCATGTAAGAACTCATCAAAGATAATGATAATCGCAAGCCACATGCAAAGTCTTTTTTAAATCAAACAAGATTTGTTCAAGTTAACGTGTAAACAAAGTGTGACGGACAGACGGACGGAAGCTTTTACTATGTCCCCCCGCTCTGTAATGCGGGGGGGGGGATAAAGATAGCATCTACACTTTTATAGGTATGTACAAAATGATTATTCTATATGAAAGAACAGCTAAAGTGCTACAAAACCTTAATCTTAAACCAGATCCTGCATCAAAAATCTGAGATACAATTTTGTAGCACTTGGACTGCTCTATCAGATAAACTTAAGGCTCAGGTGAGCCTGTATCGCTAACCTGACATAAATTAGCCCACTTATGAATCAAATTTGCCCATTTGGATCTAACTTCTACTATGTCCACTGATGCCGACCAACTTGGATCAGCATGCAAGTCGGTTAACCAGACATAATTTCTGAAAGGGGACCACCTAAGGACCATTCCAATAAAGTTTGACTCCAATAGGCCAAGCGGTTTCCAAGAAAAAGATTTTTAAAACATTTTCTCCATAGGATCCTATGTTAAAACTATGTCCATTGATGTCATCTGCCTTGGTTGGCAGAAGGGGTCATTGGACACAATTCTGAAAGGGGACCATCTAAGGACCATTTCATTCAAGTTTGGTCCCAATAGACCAAGCAGTTTCAGAGAAGAAGAAAAAACATATTTCACATATTTCCTATGTTAAAACTATGTCGGTTGATGTCGGCTTGCCTTGGTTGGCGAGAGAGGTCATGAACATAATTCTGAAAGGGGGCCACCTAAGGACCATTCCATTAAAGGTTGGTCCCAATAGGCCAAGCAGTTTCAGAGGAAAATATTTTTAAATCATTTTTCCCATAGGGCCCTATGTTAAAACTTAGTGGTAAGTCTTCCAGGGAAGACATGTGTCGCCTGCGAAAATTTATTTCTCAACTTCTGGCAAACAGGAAGTTGACATGCTGCAGAATCAAAACTGTCTTACACAGCAGAGGTATCCATACTGATGCTCTGTGCCAAATATTATGAAGCTGGCCTCCATGGTTCCTGAGAAAAATGACAGAAATGTTTCTGTACCACGCACATATTAAAACAATTCTAAGTTTCAGCAAAAGTGAAGTGAACAAGCAGTGGATTCAAAACTGTCTCACACAATACAGTTCTCCATATTGATGCTCTGTGCCAAATATCAGGAAGCTGGCCTGCATGGTTCCTGAGGAAAATGTGACAGAAATTTTCTATATCATGTATATAAACAAAAATATTCTAAGTCCAAGTCTTCAACATTTTTATTCATTTTTAACTGTGGTTGAAACATACCAACTAGAGGCTCAAGTGAACCTGTATCGCTCTCCTGCCTTCAGCTCACAGAGTATTAAGAAAAGTTAAAGTCGGAACTTCCTGTCGAGTATCTTTACATTCGGCCATGTGGTTTCAGAGGAGAAGAGTTTTGAAATATCAGCCAATCAGAAACAAGAATTGCCTGTGGCGGCCATATTTGCAGTCCGATCAGGATGAAATGATAAAATTTTGTTAAGGACCTCCCATACAAGCTTTCTGTAAAGTTTGGTTCCATTTGGCCAAGTGGTTTCAGAGAAGATTTTTGAAATATCAGCCAATCAGAAACAAGAATTGCCTGTGGCAGCCATATTTGAAGTCCCATCTGGATAAAATGAGGAAACTTTGTAAAGGACCTACCACAGATGCTTTTTGTACAGTTTGGTTCCATTTGGCCAAGTGGTTTCAGAGGAGAAGATTTTTTAGATATCAGCCAATCAGAATAAAGAATTGCCTGTGGTGGCCATGTTAGTAGTCTGATCGTGACGAAATGAGGAAACTTTGTAAAGGACCTACCATAGATGCTTTTTGTAAAGTTTGGTTCCATTGGCCAAGTGGTGTTAGAGATAAAGATTTTTGAAATATCAGTCAATCAAAAACAAGAAATGCCTGTGGCAGCCATGTTTGTTGTCAGATCAGGAAAAAATGAGGAAACTTTGTAAAGGACCTCCCATAGATGCTTCCTGTATAGTTTGGTTCCATTTGGCAATGTGGTTTCAAAGGAGAAGATTTTTGAAATATCAGCCAATCAGAATAAAGAATTGCCCGTGGCGGCCATATCTGTAGTTCGATCTGGACGAAATGAGGAAATTTTGTAAACAACCTCCCATAGAAGCTTCCTGTAAAGTTTGGTTCCATTAGGCCAAGTGGTTTCAGACGAGAAGATTTTTTAAATATCAGCCAATCAGAAACAAGAATTGCCTGTGGCGGCCATTTTTCTAGTCTGATCGGGACGAAATGAAGAAACTTTGTAGAGGACGTCTCATAGATGCTTCCTGCCATATTTGGTTCCATTTGGCCATGTAATTTCAGAGGTGAAGATTTTTGAATATCAGCCAATCAAAAACAAGAATTGGCTGTGGCGGCCATATTTATAGCCCGATCGGGATGAAATGAGGAAATTTTGTAAAGGACCTCCCATAGAGGCTTCCTGCCATGTTTGGTTCTATTTGAGCAAGTAGTTCCTGCCATGTTTGGTTCTATTTGAGCAAGTAGTTTCAGAGAAGAAGATTTTTGTAATATCGGCCAATCAGAAACAAGAATTGCCCGTGGCGGCCATGTTTGTTGTCGGATCGGGACGAAATCAGGAAACTTTATAAAGGACCTTCCATAGATGCTTCCTGTAAAGTTTGGTTCCATTTGGCCCAGTAGTTTCAGATGAGAAGATTTTTGAAATATCAGCCAATCAGAAACAAGAATTGCCCGTGGCAGCCATGTTTGTTGTCCGATTGGGACGAAATGAGGAAATTTTGTAAAGGACCTCCCATAGATGCTTCCTGTAAAGTTTGGTTCTATTTGGCCCAGTGGTTTCAGAGGAGAAGATTAAAATGTGAAAAGTTAACGACAGACGACGACGCCGACGACGACGGACGACGGACGCTTCATGGTAGCAATAGCTCACCCTGCAATAGCAGGTGAGCTAAAAAGCAGTGCTGGACCAAAACAAAAAACAAAAAACAAAAAACCACTACCCATTAGGGACAGTCAAATTTACCTGTCAAGCATGTTTGGGAGACTGTAAACTGCTTTCAAAAGTGACTGTTGTTTTTCAGCAGTCTTTTCTCAGTTATTTAGTCTTGGACAGTCTTTTACAGTTCAAAAACAACAGTCCCCGATATGGACAGTTATCTTTTTATTCCATTAAAAGTAGTGGTTTTTACAATCCAAGGTTTAAAACACATTTAAGATTTGTGGAATAAGTGTTCTTTTAGAGAGCAACAGTGCAGATCTCCTCCTTAGTTTTTTAAAAAAGGCTATGCTTGTTCACTGTTAAATTGGTACTTTTTGAAACATTTTCAGTCAAAATGCATTATGTTGACTAGTTGAAATCATCATGGAAACAGTTCAAATGAAACTGCACGCATTGTCCTGCTAAATATATCCACTCGCTGCCACTGTTGGAACTAGAATTTACCAAAAAAATTAGGTAGGGTGGATATGGAAACCCCTATCTAATTTATATCAATTTTCACCATGAAGGGCCATAACTCCGGAAAATACCAACTAACCGTGAAATCTGTAAAATATCTGCATTCTCACATCATTCTCAACCTTCAAACCAAATGTGAACAAAATCCACAAAAAGGCAAATAGTTAGTTGTGTACACAAGACATAAACCAATATTTCAACATAAATCTGGCAAAAATTAACCATGAAATCGGTATGATATGCACATGCTCACATCATCATCAATGAAACTGCACGCCTTGTCGTGCTAAATATACCCCACTCGCTGTCACCTACCCTTGTTGGTACCCCCATTTACAAAAAAAAATTAGACATGGTTGATACCGGGAACTCCTGTCTATTTTATATCAATTGTCATCATAAAGGGCCATAAATCCAGCAAAACTCAACCAATCGTGAAATCAGTATAATATGCGCATGCTCATATCATGCTCAACTAATATACCAAATATGAACAAAATCCACCAAAATGATAAATGAGTAGTTGCGTACACAGGATGTAGACTAATTTTTATCGAAAAGCGCCATAACCTCAACAAAAATCAACCAATCTTAAAAACCGGTATAATATGTGCATGTTCACATCACGCCCAACCACCATACCAAATATGAACAAAATCCACCACAAGATAAATGACTAGTTGCTTAAACAAAATGTAGGCCCAGTTTTCATCATAGAGGGCCTAATTTCGGCAAAAATCAACCAACCGTAAAATCGGTATAATATGCGCATGTTCACATAATGCCCTACCAACATACCAAATATGAACAAAATCCACGATATGATCAATGACTAGTTGGGTACACAAGATGTAGGCCCACTTTTCATCATAAAGGGCCATAACTCCGGCAAAAATCAACCAACCGTGAAATCAGTATAATATGCGCATGTTCACATCATGCCGAACAAACATACTAAATATAAACAAAATCCACCAAAAGATAAACGAGTAGTTGTGTACACAAGATGTAGGCCCAGTTTTCATCATAAAGGGCCATAACTCCGGCAAAAATCAACCAACCATAAAATCGGAATGTTATGCCCATGCTCACATCATGCCAAACCAACATACCAAATATGAACAAAATCTGCCAAAAGATAAATGACTAGTTGTGTGCACAAGATGTAGGCCCAGTTTTCATCATAAAGGGCCATAACTCTGGCAAAAATCAACCAACCTTGAAATCAGTATAATATGCGCATGTTCACATCATGCCAAACCAACATACCAAAAATGAACAAAATCCGCCAAAAGATAAATGATAAATTGCGTACACAAGATGTAGACCCAGTTTTTATCATAAAGGGCCATAACTCAAAAATCAACCAACCGTGAAATCGGTATAATATGCACATGTTCACATCATACCCAACCAACATACCAAATATGAACAAAATCTGGCAAAAGATAAATGACTAGATTAGAAAGCGAAGACATTTTTAAATTGTGAATCATAAAAATGTGTTTTATTTTATTATTTTTTTTAGCAAGTATGCAAGTGGTCTTAGTATAGACAAATCTAGTGTTGCACTGTTGATGCTCAACTTCACATCACTCAGAAAAAGGAAGAGAAGGAGTTGATTGACATGTGGTACGTAAATTCATCTCAAGAGGTACCAAAGACTGTCGTCATAGCAGAAAAATTGACGGAAGGTCAGAATTACTTCTTTAAAGTATCTGCTGTTATGAAAAAGAGTCAAGGGGTGCCAGTGGAATATCTGAAATCTGTTAAGACTAAAAAAGCTTGAAAATTTAATATTTTTCTTTTTAGAAAGCGAAGAGATTTTTAAATTGTGAAACATATAAATGTGTTTTATTTTATTTCTATTTTTTAGCAAGTATGCAAGTGGTCTTACTATAGACAAATCTAGTGTTTCACTGTTGATGCTCAACGTTACACCATTCATAAGAAGAAACAGGAGGAATTGATTGACATGTGGTACGCAAATTCATCTCAAAAGGTACCAAAACTGTCATCATAGCAGAAAAATTGATGGAAGGTCAGGATTACTTCTTTAAAGTATCTGCTGTTATGAAGAAGAGTCAAGGGGTACCAGTGGAATATCTGAAATCTGTTAGACTAAAGATGCTTTGAATTTCTCCCAGCCATCACATACGCAGACGGACTTTGATGGCTCAAAACACCAGGGGACTGACAAAAGCAGCTATATCTAGAGGGGTGTTCCAGGTATCGATGTTGAATTGTGCTAAACATGAGTGAAGGGACAAAAACAATAGGTTTTGAGACATCCATGGTGTTTGAGCCATTGTAGTTCTCCAATCTTAAGTATTTTTTAATGAAATTTTTCTGCATAAAAAATCAGTGAAATGTCGAATGGCAGACTTTAGGAGTACATTAGGGCAGGGGCTAGCACAAAGTAAGTGTGGACACAGGAAGGTTTTTGGACACAGCAAGTAAGTGTGGACACAGTAAGGTTTTGGACACAGCATAATTTCATACACAACTATTCAAATAAAAACATCCGTTTTAGGTGTCAAAATCGGACTTAAAATAAAATGTTATGATTTTGGGGGTTGGCCCTTTTCGACCCGTTATATCTCGTAAACAGTAAAAGCTACGTGGAAACCGTTGACACATTACCGAAAGCTCTTTCAAAGAGGAATCCAATGAAAAAAATCCCATCCAAATCGGACGAAAAACAATAAAATATATACACCCTATAAAAAAGTTCCGTTTTTGACCCCTTTTACCCCTTTTTATTCGAAAATGGCTGCCAATAGCTGAAAGCCATTGACATATTCTTTTTGTACTCATCAAAACAAATATATTTTTTAAAAAGTTTGTCAAAATCGGATTTAAAATAAAAAAGTTACGATTTTGGGCATTGGTCCTTTTCGTCACCTTATATCTCGCAAACGGTAGGAGCTATGTTGAAACCGTCGCATATTACCAAAAGGTATTTTTATGAGAAATCCAAAGAAAAAGGTGGTATCAAAATCTGATAAAAAATAAATGCTCTACATCAAAAATAGTGAAAGTACTATTTTTCGGTATTTAAAAGTTTTTACCTTGGCAAACAGGAAGTAGATGTCGGAAAGATCTCAAAATGCATCCCACAATACAACATACCATTATGAAACGATTTTTAGCAGCCGAGAAAAATGTTACGAAAATGTGTGACGGACGGACGGATGGAATGACGGACGCACAAGGGTAAAACAGTATACCCCCACTCCTTCGGAGCGGGGGTATAACTACAATCAAATACTTTTGTAACTTTTAACATGAAGACTGGGATGCATTGACTATATCAGAAGAACTTGGACTGATAGGCTAGAGAAATCTTCAGAATCATTTGGTGGTATTGAAATGTGGTACAACGCATGAAATAGCATCCGATGGGATTACATATAATTATCATCTGTGTTGATCAATCCAAACAGTTCATTATCCAAGAATTTTCATACTGTAATAATTCAGATTATTTTGTTGGAGAAGCTACATGACCCAGAGAAAGCCAACTATCTTGGACAGATGACTAACAAAAACCTCATTACGTTTCTTCTGAGCCAAGGTACAAAGTGGGACAGGAAATCACTATGTAGTGTTGGTATTGATATGTGCAGGTAAAATTGAATCTGAACAGCTTCCCAGACCAGTCAGCTATCTGAAATACACAATAATATTTATATATAGAGTATTAAACTGCTATTCCTTGAAAACCATTCAAAATGCAAGATTAATCATTGCAGTTTTGGTCAATGTTGTAATAAAATGTTACCAGAAAAATATCAACATGTAAGATTTTATTAATGTCATTCATTTCCTTAGCATATTCCCATTTATTTCTGAATTTACAGTATATTAGTTCATACACAATGTTCATCACAAGTTACAGGAAAATATTGTTATTAGACATGCTTCCATGTCCTGCAATTTGCATGAATTAGGATCTAATTTTTAGTATTATATAATTGCTAAAATACTGCAGTTACTAAAAACTAATTTTAACCATCTTTTTAAATAATATTCTGATATTTGCAATCGTTCCCTAAAATTATTTGATTTAAAAAACCCTGATCTATATATATGATAAAGAAAATATCATACCGACACAGGAAACTGATGACACTACTGCTGTAGATGACACAAACACTAGTACATGGGTTTGGTGGGCAGACATCTGCTGTAGACACAACAAAATACTGATGATGGATCTGGGATGACACAAAACAATGATGATAGAGGAAACTGCTGGGACGTCACAAACTACTGATGATGGAGGAACTGCTGGGATGACACTAACTACTGATGATAGAGGAACTGCTGGGATGACATAAACTATTGATGATGGAGGAACTGCTGGGATGACACAAACTACTGATGATGGAGGAACTGCTGGGATGTCACAAACTACTGATGAGGGGGGAACTGCTGGGATGACACAAACTACTGATGATTGAGGAACTGCTGGGATGTCACAAACTACTGATGATAGAGGAACTGCCTGGATGATACTAACTACTGATGATGGAGGAACTGCTGGGATGTCACAAACTACTGATGATGGAGGAACTGCTGGGAAGATACAAAGTACTGATGATGGAAGAACTGCTGGGATGACACAAACTACTGATGATGGAGGAACTGCTGGGATGACACAAACTACTGATGATGGAGGAACTGCTGGGATGACACAAACTACTGATGATGGAAGAACTGCTGGGATGTTACAAACTACTGATAAACGAGGGACTGCTGGGATGACACAAACTACTGATGATGGAGGAACTGCTGGGATGACAGACACTACTGATGATAGAGAAACTGCTGGAATGTCACAAACTACTGATGATGGAGGAACTGCTGGGATGACACAAACTACTGATGATGGAGGAACTGCTGAGATGACACAAACTACTGATGATGGAGGAACTGCTGGGATGACTCAAACTACTGATGATGGAGGAGCTGCTGGGTAATGGAACTACTGGGATGACACTAACTACTGATGATGGAGGAACTGCTGCGATGACACAAACTACTGATGATGGAGGAACTGCTGGAATGACTCAAACTACTGATGATGGAGGAACTGCTGGGTAATGGAACTGCTGGGATGACACTAACTACTGATGATGGAGGAACTGCTGGGATGACACTAACTACTGATGATGGAGGAACCGCTGCGATGACACTAACTACTGATGATGGAGGAACTGCTGGGATGTCACAAACTACTGATGATGGAGGAACTGCTGGGATGACACAAACTATTGATGATGGAAGAACTGCTGGGTAATGGAACTACTGGGATGACAAAAACTACTGATGATGGAGGAACTGCTGGGATGTCACAAACTACTGATGATTAGGAACTGCTGGGATGACACAAACTACTGATGACGGAGGAACTGCTGGGATGACACAAACTACTGATGATGGAAGAACTGCAGGGATGACACAAACTACTGATGATGGAGGAACTGCTAGGATGGCACTAACTACTGATGATGGAGGAACTGCTGGGATGACACAAACTACTGATGATTGAGGAACTGCTGGGATGACACTAACTACTGATGAAAATAGAACTGCTGGGATGACACAAACTACTGATGATGTAGGAACTGCTGGGATGACCCGAACTACTGATGATGGAGGAACTGCTGGGATGACAAACAGTATGCCATTCAGAACTATCTTACTCTTCATATGAGGACACACACAAAAGAGGTCATATAAATATACTCTATGTGACAAGTTTTACAGCCAGCAATCTTCATTCAATACTCCTATGAAAAAGCATAGTGATAATGTAGATTTATAATGCTGAATATTATAATCTTTGCTGTCTTTAAACCTCAGTTCATATAACCGATGGAACTGCTGGGATGACACTAACTACTGATGATGAACTGCTGGGATGACACTCACTACTGATAATGGAGGAACTGCTGGGATGACACAAACTACTGATGATGGAGGAACTGCTGGGATGACCCTTACTACTGATGATGGCGAAACTGCTGGGATAACACTAACTACTGATGATGGAGGAACTGCTGGGATGACACTAACTGTTGTAGACTTGGCACATCAGATGGAGGTTACCATAACAGAGCAGGCTGACAATGGAACCTGATGTTTGTTGTAGACTTGCCACATCAGATGGAGATGTACCATAACAAAGCAGGCTGACAATGGAAGCTGTTGTTTGTTGTAGACTTGCCACATCGGATGGAGGTGTACCATAACAGAGCGGGCTGACAATGGAAGCTGTTGATTGTTGTAGACTTGGCACATCAGATGTAGATGTACCATAACAGAGCAGGCTGACAATGGAAGCTGATGTTTGTTGTAGACTTGCCACATCAGATGGAGATGTACCATAACAAAGCAGGCTGACAATGGAAGCAGTTGGTTGTAGACTTGGCACATCAGATGGAGGTGTACCATGATAAAGCAGGCTGACAATGGAAGCTGTTGGTTGTTGTAGACTTGGCACATCAGATGGAGATGTACCATAACAGAGCAGGCTGACAATGGAAGCTGATGTTTGTTGTAGACTTGCCACATTAGATGGAGATGTACCATAACAGAGCAGGCTGACAATGGAAGCAGGTGGTTGTTGTAGACTTGACACATCTAATGGAGGTCTACCATGACAGAGCAGGCTGACAATGGAAACACTTGGTTGTTGCAGACTTGTCACATCAGATGGAGGTGTACCATAACAGAGCAGACTGACAATGGAAGCTGTTGGTTGTTGTAGCCTTGGCACATCAGATGGAGGTGTACCATAACAGAGCAGGCTGACAATGGAAGGTGTTTTTTGTTGTAGACTTGGCAAATCAGATGGAGGTGTACCATGACAGAGCAGGCTGACAATGGAAGCTGTTGGCTGTAGACTTGGCACATCAGATGGAGATGTACCATAACAGACCAGGCTGACGATGGAAGCTGTTGTTTGTTGTAGACTTGTCACATCAGATGGAGGTGTACCATAACAGAGCAGGCTGACAATGGAAGCTGTTGTTTGTTGTAGACTTGTCACATCAGATGGAGATGTACCCTAACAGAGCAGGCTGACAATGGATGCTGTTGGTTGTTGTATCCTTGTCACATCAGATGGAATTGTACCAGAACAGAGCAGGCTGACAATAGAAGCTGTTGGTTGTAGACTTGCCACATCAGATGGACGTGTACCATAACAGACCAGGCTGACAATGGAAGCTGTTGTTTGTTGTAGACTTGTCAGATCAGATGGAGATGTACCATAACAGAGCAGGCCGACAATGGAAGCAGTTGTTTGTTGTAGATTTAGCACATCAGATGGAGGAGTACAATAACAAAGCAGGCTGACAATGGAAGCTGTTGGTTGTTGTAGACTTGGCACATCAGATGGAGGTGTACCATAATAGAGCAGGCCGAAAATGGAAACATTTGTTGTTGTAGACTTTCCACATCAGATGGAGATGTACCATAAGAGAGCAGGCTGACAATGGAAGCTGTTGTTTGTTGTAGACTTGGCACATCAGATAGAGGTGTACCAGAACAGAGCACGCTGACAATGGAAGCTGTTTGTTGTTGTAGACTTGGCACATCAGATGGAGGTGTATCATAACAAAGCAGGCTGACAATGGAAGCTGTTGGTTGTTGTAAACTTGACACATCAGATGGAGATGTACCATAACAGAGCAGGCTGACAATGGAAGCTGTTGTTTGTTGTAGATTTAGCACATCAGATGGAGGAGTACAATAACAAAGCAGGCCGACAATGGAAGCTGTTGGTTGTTGTAGACTTGGCACATCAGATGGAGGTGTACCATAATATAGCAGGCCGAAAATGGAAGCTGTTTGTTGTTGTAGACTTTCCACATCAGATGGAGATGTACCATAAGAGAGCAGGCTGACAATGGAAGCTGTTGGTTGTTGTAGACTTGGCACATCAGATGGAGGTGTACCATAACAGAGCAGGCTGACAATGGAAGCTGTTGTTTGTTGTAGACTTGGCAAATCAGATGGAGGTGTACCATGACAGAGCAGGCTGACAATGGAAGCTGTTGGTTGTTGTATACTTGTCACATCTGATGGAGGTGTACCATAACAGAGCAGGCTGACAATGGTAGCTGTTGTTTGTTGTAGACTTGCCTCATCAGATGTAGATGTACCATAACAGACCAGGCCGACAATGGAAGCTGTTGTTTGTTTAAGACTTGCCACATCAGATGGAGGTGTACCATAACAGATCAGGCTGACAATGGAAGCTGTTGTTTGTTGTAGACTTGCCACATCAGATGTAGATGTACCATAACAGAACAGGCTGACAATGGAAGCTGTTTGCCACATCAGAAGAAGGTGTACCACAACTGAGCAGGCTGACAATGGAAGCTGTTGTTTGTTGTAGACTTGGCACATCAGATGTAGACATACCACAACTGACTAGGCAGACAATGGAAGCTGTTGGTTGTTGTAGACTTGACACATCAGATGGAGATGTACCAAAACAGAGCAGGCTGACGATGGAAGCTGTTGGTTGTTGTAGACATGTCACATCAGATGGTGTACCATAACAGGCCAAGCTGACAATGGAAGCAGTTGGTTGTTGCAGACTTGTCACATCAGATGGAGGTGTACCATAACAGAGCAGGCTGACAATGGAAGCTGTTGTTTGTTGTATTCTTGTCACATCAGATGGAGATGTACCATAACAGAGCAGGCTGACAATGGAAGCTGTTTGTTGTTGTAGACTTGACACATTAGATGGAGGTGTACCATAACAGAGCAGGCTGATAATGGAAGCTGTTCTTTGTTGTAGACTTGTCACATCAGATGGGGGTGTACCATAACAGAGCAGGCTGACAATGGAAGCTGTTGTTTGTTGTAGACTTGGCATTTCAGATGTAGATGTACCATAACAGAGCAGGCTGACAATGGAAGCTGTTGTTTGTTGTAGACTTGTCACATCAGATGGAGGTGTACGATAACAGAGCAGGCTGACAATGGAAGCTGTTTTTGTTGTAGACTTGACACATCAGATGTAGATGTACCATAACAGAGCAGGCTAACAATGGAAGCTGCTGGTTGTTGTAGACTTGCCACATGAGATTGAGGTGTACCATAACAGAGCAGGCTGACAATGGAACCTGTTGGTTGTTGTAGACTTGACACATTAGATGGAGGTGTACCATAACAGAGCAGGCTGACAATGGAAGCAGGTGTTTGTTGTAGACTTGTCACATCAGATGGAGATATGGAGGTGTACCATAACAGAGCAGTTTGACAATGGAAACTGTTATTTGTTGTAGACTTGTCACATTAGATGGAGGTGTACCATAACAGAGCAGGCTGACAATGGAAGCTGTTGTTTGTTGTAGACTTGACACATCAGATGGAGGTGTACCATAACAGAGCAGGCTGACAATGGAAGCTGTTGTTTGTTGTAGACTTGCCACATCAGATGGAGGTGTACCTTTCAGAGCAGGCTGACAATGGAAGCTGTTGTTTGATGTAGACTTGTCACATCAGATGGCGATGTACCATAACAGAGCAGGCTGACAATGGAAGCTGTTTGTATTTGTAGACCTGTCACATCAGATGGAGGTGTACCATAACAGAGCAGGCTGACAAAGAAGCTGTTGGTTGTTGTAGACTTGTCACATGAGCTGGAGATGTACCATAACAGAGCAGGCTGACAATGGAAGCTGTTGTTTGTTGTAGACTTGGCACATCAGATGGAGATGTACTCTGGATATTAGGACACATACGAAAGAGAAGGCATATAAATATACTCTATGTCACAAGTTTAACAGCCAGCAATCTTCAACTTTGTAGACTTGGCACATCAGATGGAGGTGTACCATAACAGAGCAGGCTGACAATGGAAGCTGTTGGTTGTTGTAGACTTGATACATCAGATGGAGGGGTACCATAACAGAGCACGCTGACAATGGAAGCTGTTGGTTGTTGTAGACTTGGCACATCAGATGGAGGTGTACCATAACAGAGCAGTCTGACTATGGAAGCTGTTGTTTGTTGTAGACTTGTCACATCAGATAGAGGTGTACCATGACAGAGCAGGCTGACAATGGAAGCTGTTGTTTGTTGTAGACTTGGCACATCAAATGGAGATGTATTCTACATATTAGGACACACACGAAAGAGAAGGCATATAAATATACTCTATGTCACAAGTTTTACAGCCAGCAATCTTCAACTTTGTAGACTTGGCACATCAGATGGAGGTGTACCATAACAGACCAGGCTGACAATGGAAGCTGTTGTTTGTTGTAAACTTGGCACATCAGATGGAGATGTACTCTACATATTAGGACACACACGAAAGAGAAGGCATATAAATATACTCTATGTTACAAGTTTTACAGCCAGCAATCTTCAACTTTGTAAACTTGCCACATCAGATGGAGGTGTACCATAACAGACCAGGCTGACAATGGAAGCTGTTGGTTGTTGTAGACTTGGCAATTCAGATGGAGGTGTACCATAACAAAGCAGGCTGACAATGGAAGCTGTTGGTTGTTGTAGACTTGGCACATCAGATGGAGGTGTACCATAACAGAGCAGGCTGACAATGAAAGCTGTTGTTTGTTGTAGACTTGCCACATCAGATAGAGGTGTACCATATCAGAGCAGGCAGACAATGGAAGCTGTTGGTTGTTGTAGACTTGGCACATCAGATGGAGGTGTACCATAACAGAGCAGGCTGACAATGGAAGCAGTTGGTTGTTGTATACGTCGCACATCAGATGGAGGTGTACCATGACAGAGCAGGCTGACAATGGAAGCTGTTGTTTGTTGTAGACTTGACACATCAGATGGAGTTGTACCATAACAGAGCAGGCTGACAATGGAAGCTGTTGGTTGTTGTAGATTTGCCACATCAGATAGAGATGTACCATGACAGAGCAGGCTGACAATGGAAGCTGTTGCTTGTTGTAGACTTGCCACATCAGATTGAGTGTACCATGACAGAGCAGGCTGACAATGGAAGCTGTTGCTTGTTGCAGACTTGCCACATCAGATGGAGGTGTACCATGACAGAGCAGGCTGACAATGGAAGCTGTTGTTTGTTGTAGACTTGGCACATTAGATGGAGGTTTACCATAACAGAGCAGGCTGACAATGGAAGCTGTTGGTTGTTGTAGATTTGCCACATCAGATGGAGATGTACCATAACAGAGCAGGTTGACAATGCAAGCTGTTTGTTGTTGTAGACTTGATACATCAGATGGAGATGTACCATAACAGAGCAGACTGACAATGGAAGCTGTATGTTGTTGTGTACTTGACACATCAGATGGAGGTGCACCATACCAGAGCAGGCTGACAATGGAAGCTGTTGGTTGTTGTATACTTGACAGATCAGATGGAGGTGTACCATAACTGAGCAGGCTGACAATGGAAGCTGTTGGTTGTTGCAGACTTGGCACATCAGATGGAGGTGTACCATAACAGACCAGGCTGACAATGGAAGCTGTTGGTTCTTGTAGACTTGGCACATCAGATGGAGGTGTACCATAACAGAGCAGGCTGACAATGGAAGCTGTTGGTTGTTGTAGACTTGGCACATCAGATGGAGGTGTACGATAACAGACCAGGCTGGCAATGGAAGCTGTTGGTTGTTGTATACTTGGCACATTAGATGGAGGTGTACCATAACAGACAAGGCTGACAATGGAAGCTGTTGTTTGTTGTAGACTTGGCACATCAGATGGAGGTGTACCATAACAGACCAGGCTGACAATGGAAGCTGTTGGTTGTTGTAGACTTGGCACATCAGATGGAGGTGTACGATAACAGACCAGGCTGACAATGGAAGCTGTTGGTTGTTGTAAATATGGCACATCAGATGGAGGTGTACCATAACAGAGCAGGCTGACAATGGAAGCTGTTGGTTGTTGTAGACTTGGCACATCAGATGGAGGTGTACGATAACAGACCAGGCTGACAATGGAAGCTGTTGATTGTTGTAGATTTGGCACATCAGATGGAGGGGTACCATAACAGAGCAGGCTGACATTGGAAGCTGTTGGTTGTTGTAGACTTGTCACATCAGATGGAGATGTACCATAACAGAGCAGGCTAAATTAGGAAGATATCCACTTGAAATAACAGTTAAATTAAGAATGCTAACTTTCTGGAGAAAACTTGTAGATAACAATAAACTAAGTAGTCATTTATATAAATTACTTTCTAAACTAAAACAAAATGGCAATAACTCTTCCAAATGGTTAAACTATATTGAATCTATTCTGAACGAAACTGGAATGGGCTATGTTTTTATTTCACAAGATAATTCTGATTATAATCTTGTGGTAAAACAAATTCTTAAAGACCAATTTTTACAGAAATGGCATAATGATATTCAAATTTCTTCTAGAGGACAATTTTATGCAACCTTTAAGCAAAATATTGAATTAGAAAAATATTTATTAAAATTATCATAAAGCAACCGTATTTGGATTACAAAATTCAGGTTGTCAAACTTAAGAATACCGATAGAAACAGGTCGTTGGCAGAACATTCCAGTTAATGAAAGAGTATGTCAAAAATATTACGAAAATATTGGCGACGAATTTCATTATTTGTTTATTTGCAAGTCCCCCGATATAGTTAACCTTATATCTCGTTTCATACCTAATTATTATACAAACAGTCCTACAAAACAAAAACTTACAGGTTTATTTTCTTTTTGTAATATAACACTTTATAATAAATTGTCTTTATATGCAAGAAAACTTGCTGCTTTATTGTAACATGTTAAAACTTATACATAGAATACATGTATTCATTACAATGTAATTTGGTACAATTTGTTATTTTTGTAATTTTAATTAATTTCATGATTACTTTATGATTTAAAATGATTTCGTGTGCGCTGTCCGTCTCCGTGTGGTGTGATGATACACATATGGCTTGAATCTAGTGCCATATGTGCTGCCATATGTGAATCAGCACGCTGCGAGGGAGCCAGACAGCGTCCACTTAAGTTTGTTTTCCCTCGTTGTGTGTGTATGTATTATTATTTTCGTTGTCTACTTTATATGTGTAATAATGTCAATTCTGTTCATTTCATCATGTAATTTGTAATTATTGTATTATCCTCATGTTACACTTTTGTGTCTGAGCGTTAACCAATAAATCTTGAATCTTGAATCTTGAATTTTAAAATTTTTGTACTTGTTTTGATCATGAGGTTTTCTTTTTTTGCTAAGTTGTAAATTTCATCTATTTTCATCATTAATAAAAGCTAATGAAAGAAGAACTAATCTTGATTTCATGGGTAATCTAGCCAATTCTGCTCAACATGCATCATTGGAAGTTTATATTTTCACAATAAAGGAACCGGTACGCCTGAAATAGCTGATTTACTTTTTTGCTGTATGTTGTCTAACGTTTGTGTATGCAAAAAAAACACAAATAAACATAAACGTCCGGTAAGCATTGAACATATTTTCTTGTTTCAAGATACATTTTTATTTCTTTCATGCTGACAAAATGTGAATGACTGATTGATGTATAGGGGTGACGTTTTTGAGAAAAAATATGACGTTTACAAATGTAAATATCTTCAAGAATCGGTGATTTCAACTGTCATTCAACAGAAAAAGACAAATTTCTTTGCTCAAATGTGTCTTTGTGTGTCCATATATTTATATGGTTAGTCTATTAAAGGGTAAGCAACATATTCACAGGGGGACAACCTCATGTGCTTTCTTTTTGATAGTTAAAATATCCATTTAACAGAAATTCCAACTGCATTCTGTTAACAGTTTTGCTGTATTTGTCTGTTTACTGTAAGTTTATTGCAGTTTTTTAGATTGTATTTAAATCGCAAGAATCTAACAATGTAGCTACCTATATAATCAAAATTTTCCTTGAAAGTGGGACGTATCTTTACATGTTGTCACAAGAAGTTTAAGGGCTGTATGTTTAGTTTTCCATGAAAAATAGCCAATTAATTAACTTTATAATTCTATGAAGTGGCTTAAAAAAAAATTAAAAAATCTCAATTTTATAATATCTAAGAATATTGCCACGCACTATGTACAACGTAAACCCATTTTGAATGATAGAATATTTTCTATTCAAATTAAAAATGTAGAAAAGGCTTATTTGAACAGTTAATTATTCAAGAAAACGTAAAACTAGAGGCTCCCAGGAGCCTGTATTGCTCACCTGGCTTTCAGTTGGCACAATAAAGCTAACATTGTAAGTTATACAGTTGAACTAAAGTATCTCAAACTTTGGTAGCTCAAACACCACCGATATCTTGAACTGTATTTAAAGTCTGACCTTATTTTTAAGTTACCACATCAATATTTATTTGTAAACCAAATTTCGATCATTGAAATAGGACAAAGTTAATTTTTTCCGCCTTTTTTGACGGCAATTTTGAAAATGGCGGTCAGCAAATAATTTTCAACACCACTTTTGAAGTAGTGACATCAATATCTACTTCGACACCAAATTTCATTGAAATCGGACAATGTTGAATTTTCCCGCCTTTTTGGCATCCATTTTGACCTGGAGGTCAGCGAACAATTTTTAACATCAGTTTTGAATTCACAACATCAATATTATTTGGAAACCGAATTTTATTGAGATCGGAAAATGTTGAATTTTCCCGCCTTTTTTGGCGGCCATTTTGAATACGGCGGTCAAAAAACAATTTTCAACACCACTTTTAAAGTAGTGACATCAATATCTACTTGGACACCAAATTTCATTGAAACCGGATAATGTTGAATTTTCCGGCCTTTTTTGGCAGCCATTTTGAAATGGAGGCCAGCGAACATTTTAAAAAATCAGTTTTGAATTCACAATTTATTTGG
Organism: Modiolus philippinarum; assembly: GCA_002080025.1. Classification (NCBI taxonomy): domain Eukaryota; kingdom Metazoa; phylum Mollusca; class Bivalvia; order Mytilida; family Modiolidae; genus Modiolus; species Modiolus philippinarum. The sequence continues at coordinate 25,080 of MJUU01037735.1, forward strand.
AAACCAAATTCCATTGAAATTGGACAATGTTGAATTTTCCCGCCTTTTTGGCGGCCATTTTGAAAATGTCGGTCAACGAACAGTTTTCACCACTAGTTTTCAAGTCGCAACATCAATATCTATTTGGAAACCAAATTTTATTGAAATCGGACAATGTTGAATTTTCCCGCCTTTTTTGGGCGGCCATTTTGAAAATGGCGGTCAACGAACAATTTTATTCACCAGTTTTGAAGTCGGCACAGCATGGCAAACATTTTGACAATTTAATCTTTACCTTCATCTTCTCTTGTTAGGAAAATAAAAGACGACAAAATATGAAAATTTGAAAATTCCATGAAAAAGGGCAACAACTTCTACAAGGGTTTTGAATTTTTTTTCAAAATTTCAGGGTGGGTAGATCTTGATATGCTTAACCTTTTTGCAATTTACACTTGACTACTATCTGTTACACTTTTTGAAATAAAAAATAAAATATATTAAAATTTAGAAAATTTTACGGAAAAGGGGCAATAACTCCAACACGAGTTTTCTGATTATCTTTAAAAGATCTTGACATGCTGATTATTTTCACTCCGACTCAGATTTTTGATATTTCTAACGATTTTCGAGTTATTTGCAAGAAAATGCAATTTACCCCCTTTGTTCTATTTTCAGTAACAGCAGCCATGTTGCTATGTTTTCGGACTAATCGAACACAATTTTTAAACTGTTTACCGTGGTGATGATTCAGGTCAAGTTTGGTAACAATTGGCCTAGTAGCTTAAGAGGAGAAGATTTTCTAAATTGATAACCAAAAGTATCAAATTTCTTAAATTTGACCAATAAAGGGCAATAACTCCTATATGGGTAGTCAGATCTTCTTCAAAATTTCAAGGTGGGTAGATCTTGATATGCTGAACTTTTTTGCATTTAAAGTAGACCTCTATCTGTTATAGTTTTTGTGATAAAAAAATAAAGAATATCAAAATTTAGAAATTCTTACGGATAACTCCAAAACGGGTTATCCGATTTTCTTCAAAATACAGGGCAGGTAGATCTTGTCATGCTCATGACTTTTATCCTATGTCAGATTTTTGATATCTGTAATGGTTTCTGAGTTATTTGCCAAAAAACAGCAATTTACCCCTATTTGCTATTTTTAGCAACGGCAGCCATGTTGTTTGGTCCTCGGACTAA